>VJOZ01007048.1:9049-21208 GCA_009801055.1 Stichopus horrens | reverse complement strand
AGACACAGACAGACAGACATACTAACAAACTGAAATACACAAAAAACCTACACTGACACACACACAACCATGTAGACAGACAGAGACTCACCAAAAGACCCAGTGGTTCAGGTATACCAGGGAGAAGCCTTGGTGGTTCATCATTATCTGGTGCTACAGCTATGTTGAACGTCTGGTCAGCTAGAACATTTGGAGGGTTACCAGTGTCTGATACCTGAGGATGTCAAGAAAATATTTAATGTCCTTTTCACACTAAAAAAAAAAAACATAACTAACAGTTCCTTTAAATAGAATGTTGCAATGATTATTACAATGACCACATACACTTGCACATAGCAACAAATAGAGCTGAAACTGATACCAAATTTTATACCAGTGAAATAATTGCATTACAAATACACTTCCATGTGTAAGTGCTTTATTTAATTTTTTTTTTTTCAGTTTGGTCAGTGTCACATAGACAGCGTGTTGATTTGTCTAGGAACACCAGTTTTAATGGACGCTGGTCAGGGACAAAGCTAGAAATTAAGTTAAACCTGCTGGTCTTTTGAATGCAAAACTGTGAGGATTCACAGGGAAAAAGGCTGAAAAATAAAGAATTCTTGAGAATAAAAGATGGTTAGAATTTTTTAGATCAAGATGCTACGCTTGCTACTGCTCGACAAGAAAACGAATCTCACCTCAAACATGAAGTAATCAGAGTCTGTCTCCATGCCGTTGCTCTGGTAGAAGATGCGGCCTTCGTCCACATCTCCCTGCCTGAATCGATACATCTGACGTTTCATGAAACCGTTTCCCATGTCCTCCCAGCCATCTTCAAGACCCGTCTCTGGGATTGGGAGAATCATTAAAACTTCACCTGGAGGGCAATGGGTAGAGAACAAAGAGTATTTTAACGATAGAAATTGTTTCATAATTTCAATATTTTTAATTTTTTTTCAATGAATGGTACTCATACCACTATCATGTCGATCCTTAAATCATAAACAACATACAACATTCCTTTCATACTCTTCTGAGATAACTGTACAGTTTAATAAATTTCCAGAAGAGCTTGCAAAGAGAATGCACAACTACAGATTCCTGATCACTCAAAGGAGTTTTTCTGACAATAGTTTAGCTTGCAACGCGGGTGGGGTGGAATGTGGCGATAAAGTCCTTCAGCAAAAGGATTTCACCTGACTGTCGTGGCACACTGTTCAGCTGTCTCGTAACCAGCATCTTTTGCAACACTTCAACACCGACATGCCAGAGGTTAACATATATTTCCCTGCTTTTGTTATGACTCTTGAGCTTTCAAACATCCAACTGCTGCATAAAAACAATTCTTTCTTGCAATGTCATCTTTTTGAGTGTCAAGTCTGGTTTTGATGGTACCTACCCATTTGCGGATTATTGGAAGGAGGTGTCAACGTGTAGATCAGCTGCCGATCGTCTGAGTCGACGTCCTTGGCCTGGAGTAACTGACTCGTTATCGGTACGATGTCACCTTCCTGAACATGTGCCTGGAGGTTGTGGACTAAGATTGGTCCTCTGTTATCCTTTGAAACAAAAGAGCAGATAAAGAAAATCACAGCCATTGTTCAGTAATAAGCTAATGTCAAAATTTGAAACCTTTGTACCTGGTCCCCTTTTGTACCCTTTACTTTTTAACACATTTTTAACCCATTAACTTGCATCCCATTTTGTACCTTCTGTGTTGCACTCAATTTGGTATCCTCTACCTTGTACCCCACTTTGGACCCTATACCCTGTGCTCCATTTTGCACCCTTCACCTCATTTTGTACCCTCTACCACGCACACCCCACTTTAGACCCTTTACTTTGCATCACATTTTGTATCCATTACATTGCACATCCTTTTGCACTCTTTACCTTTGCATCCACTTTGGGTCCTTAGACAGCCCATTTGGTACCCTTCACCACTTTGGGCCCTTTCCATAAGCTAACCACCTTCTCAGACTGGAAATATTTGAACCTACCTGGGGCAAGATGTGAATGTTGAAGAGAATGTTTACGACGTTGTATCCATCAGATATCTGAAGCAGCGCCAGGTCAAACTGGGTCTCGCTTCCATCGTGAGCATAGTGGATGGAACCACCGGACAACATCTCCAAATCAAAGACTCGGATCCGTTCTCGTTCCGGCAGTCGCAGCAACCGACCGTGTTTTGGTGCCTCTATGACGGTTACTACGACCGCATCGGGGTTGTCCTCATCGTGGATTTGGAGACTCAGAGCTGGCGTGACTTGAGCCATCTGCCCCTCTTCGACCACCAGCGGTTCGTTCCTCGTCACCACCGGAGGAAACGGGGAGACGATGATGATCCCGACATCCTCCGGGTTGGACTCCAGCTGGCGGTCACTGACCTTGAATGAAACGAAACCGGTAAGCCCCCGTTTGGCATTGTGGACAAATCTAACACTGCCCATCAGCAGGTCATCGTACGTGAACTGATCCTGCACTCGGAGAGTAATATCCCTTCCATGGTGAATCTTTAAGAGTTGCCCATTGGTGGGCGGACTCACGACCACAAAAATCAGATCGAAGTTAGATGTGTCAGTGTCGTATGCCGTAAAGAAAGATGGGTTCAATATCTGCGTGCCACCGATCTCCGTGGTGATGGATCCGTTGACTACTAGAACAGGGGGGTGAATATTTGCTGTGAGAAAAATGAGATAAAAACTTGAAAGTTGACTTACCTACATCTCGCTAGATGAAACGCTAGAGTTGGGCATACAATTTTGTTCATTCATAGAAATCAGAGCGCATGGAAACTTTGCCAACTTAACAAGATATCACATACTATTTCTGGTATGCATTGCATATAAGAATCACAGCTGAGAGGAACACTTCAACAGTATTAGGGACAATCACCAGCTGGACTATACCATTTTGAAATGAGTAGACTGATCCAAATACAGCCACCTCTTAAACATTTTATTTAATGAAATTTACACAAAAAGTTTATCAACTTCAAGGAAGATTGTTTTTTTTTTCCTTTTGAGGGGGAGGACCAGAGGGAGGGGCAGGATGAGGTTGGGCGAGAGATCTACCTACCATCACATAATCCTGTCTCTGAGTTTGGGAAAGAGCCATGGCCACAATCGGTAACACAGACATCTACTAAGAGAAAAGAGCCCTGGATACAAGTCATACAGGTGTCTGGTGTGAGGCATTCCAAGCAATTGGGTGGGCAATCTGAGGTAAAAAAAAAATATTATACAAATGTAAGAAGACAATGCCACAGCATATACACACTGATACCAGTATATAAGATATATGAATAAATACCACAGAGATGAATGCAAGATAGATTTTCAACTTGGTGGATTACCATGAGCCGAAAGGCAAAATATGTGGAGGCACTTTTTTTGTGGGGCAAAACGTGTCTTTACACCAAAAGTGTGCATTTTAACTTGAAATGTATCAAATGCAGTGATTACTAAAGCTGTACCGATGGCTATCCATGTATGATGTCGTCCTACTCTTCCTATTTCAATGATACAGAAAACTTTAAAATGGAACTACAAAATCCTTGCAAGGATGATAAGATTAAAACAACTTATCCTTCAAACAATGGACGAAGAAACAATGAATTGTGAAATATTATTTACTTTCTGCTGATCCAGCAGTGTTTTCATGTCTTGTACCAGACCAACAGAATCCAAGAGTTAATGTCTTGTAATACTTTTTCAATTTTTCCATAATCACAAACCTGACTACCAATCCTCACCCTCAACTTCCTCACTATAACTGACAATAATGTGCTATTACAAGAGCATGATATACAATTGTCCTTATTCTTCACCTTTTATCCTTTGCAGTTATGGCAGATCAGAGTAGGGTTCAGTAGGATTTTTAAGGGACACAAAAGTGAGAGGAAGGTCCAAAAGTTAGGAGAAAGTAGGAGTAGTAAGAGAAATTGGAAGTATGCACTTACTGATGCATATCTGAGAGGTCGGCTCGGGGTAGTAACCAGGACCACAGTCGCTGACGCAGTAGTCGCCGAGGAGGAAGTAAGGGTACTGGCAGGAGAGGCAGCGGAACATCGATGTGCAAGAAGCACAATTACTACCACACTCTGCAAGAGGGAACGTGTAAGATGGAAATACAGTAATATCATAACATTCAGTGTTTCTTGCTTCTCGTCATCATCAACATGGGGAGAGATGGCTGTCCTCTGATCTCACTGGTATGACAAAAGAACACTTCTACCATTATTTGTAAAAAAAATGAAGTTGGCATGTTTATTCGATATCTTTAACTTTTTCTGCACAAAATAACAGGGCAGGTACACATTTGACAGCTTCACAGTCAACATTGTCAATTCTAACGGCTCCTTGCTATTTTTTCTCAAACCACATTGTCATCCAAAATCCCTAACCCCCCTTGATCAACTATAAACCAAACAATCCGGTAGACTACCTACTCGGACCAGAAACAAAATTGTGATGGCCGTATTAACACTTGCAGACATGTGTAGCATTACCCTCCTATTATCACCTTAGCTTTTTGTTTCTTATCAATATTCCATTTTCCTCTTCTTTGATCTCCAGATAAAGAGGTCACTTGTCTCACCTTTGCACTGTCCTTCCATCTGGTAGAACCCTGGTCCGCATGCCGACACACATGTTCCCCTTCGCAGGATCATCCCTTCCATGCATTCGATGCAGTCGCTGGGTGAGGGTCCAGTGCAGGCATTGCAGCTCCAATCGCATTCTGGTCGAAAGAAAGAATTACGACGCAGGCGTGAAAAAGAACTCGATAGGGAGTCATGAAGCCACAGCAACTTTGGACAATCTGATCATGGCTCACACTGGATGGATAAAAGTACGATCTATTTGCATACGCTACTCTAAAGATACAAAGAAGCAAGCCCCACATCCTCACATTAGGTACCCAACACATGATGCAAATCCAAGATTTTATTCAACAGAAGGCTACTCTCTGAAAGACCAAATTTGCTCAAAGAATATTTCTACGCCCTTTCTTTCGTCAAAGCACTGATTTTGCTTGACATGTCATCTTTCTTTCAATGATTAAATACAGACAGAAAAAGATGAAATTCTGACATGTCAGTTTGGCATGAAATCAGTCTTGTCGGTGTTCTCACCTTGGCACATTCTGGTTAGTGGATTTAAGAAATACTGGTCCGCACAAACAGGTGAGCATTCGCCGAACTGGAGTACATCCGAAGGATTTCGACAGACGAGGCACTCCACCGGGCTGATGCATTCAAGGCAATCGGGAGAACAGGCTGTAGCCAACAAGAAACAAACAAAGACTGCCTAAAATCTGTAGATCAGATTGTGTCCAGCAACCACAGACTGTGGAAGTGTATTGACAAACAATTTACAATAGATCACAAATGCAATTCAGGTTTTTGATTGCATTTTAATAGTTTCACACCACTGAAACAATGACACCAAAGTCTGTAGAAGCTAACGACCTATAGCAGATTCATAATTTGAGATGAGGCTTACAGAAACATTTTCTTCAGAGATCATAATACCAACAATAACCAACAGATGTGGTTTCATCTCTCTCACCATGAAATCAAAAATGTTTATGATGGGGAAGCTTTTGAGAGAATTTTAATGGTATGTGAGGTCTGGAAAACACATTCCATTGGAGAAAGAAGAATAGTAAGCTGGCACTCAAGCCCTGATGAATGTTTTGCAGAAATATGCGACTGGATCATTTTGAGAATAAGAACTGACAAAACGAAAGCCATCTTCTATTTACAAGACTGCAGGTGCAAATTAATGCTGGCATTATTTTGACATATAAATATTCATTTTACAAGGACAATGCTAAGCCTGTAACTTACATTTGCAGATCCCACCGTCGTTGTAGTAGCCTCCGAAGCAATTCAGTGAGCACTGACCTAAATTGGTCAGTACAAATCCTCCACTACACGACGTGCAGTCGTAAACACTGCCCCCACTGCAGGATCGACATGTGTAATGACATTCTGGGAAACAGATTAGGAAGGAACACTACCAGGACAACAGCAGCACAAAATGATTTACAATATGATACTTGCTTAAGAGATGGCCATCATCTTAAATGAAAACAAAAAAGATGCAAATTCAACTAGAAAACAAACAGTTGTTTGATCAAAGACTATTAATCTTAGGGAGAGGAGTCTGTTGGAATAGAAGAATCCTAAAGAAAAACAAAACATGGGCAATAAACTTTAAAAATAATGGTAAGTTTTATAAGACACCAGAAAGCTAAATCGCTTTGAGAAGACAGTGCACCAATGACACTTGAGACAGCAATGAGGAAAGCAAAGGTACTTTGTATTTTAGATGATTCCTGCCAGTCTTTCACCATAAAATAGAACGCATTCAATTATGTTAAATCAGTTAAAAAAACTTCCAACTGTTTCAATTAAACCAAAATGTACTTTAAAGATAAGTTTTTGGTTTTTCAACTTGAATTTTTTTTATCTGTCTGTTCAAAAAAAGTTGCTAAAATACCTCTGCAAATTCCAACTTCATCTTCATAGAAACCCACACCGCACTGGTCTACACAGGAGTCCCCTAGAGGATGTCCTCCCTGGCAATGTGTGCAGGTGCTTCCATATTCATGATGCAGGGGAAAGCAGGTATCGCAACCCAGCGTACAATCTGAACGGATGAAAACAGAA
The DNA here is from genome assembly GCA_009801055.1 of Stichopus horrens. Classification (NCBI taxonomy): domain Eukaryota; kingdom Metazoa; phylum Echinodermata; class Holothuroidea; order Aspidochirotida; family Stichopodidae; genus Stichopus; species Stichopus horrens. The sequence continues at coordinate 14,550 of VJOZ01007048.1, read as the reverse complement.
GAAGAAAAATGAATGAAACACAAAACAAACTCAACATGAGAATAACACCTCTGTAGTATATCTAGATTACTCCTTGATGACCAAAATTTCTTCAAGGGACACGATGGGTTGTGTCATGAAATCCATATCATTTTTCAAAACCTGTTAAAGGTTTTGACAATTTTTATACCCATTGGATGTGAAACTAGACTCACTATCTTAATTATAAGTAGTTCATGTGGTTGTACGCTTCAAAATTCTCACAAACGTATCAATGTCAACTCCATGTGCCACTTTTAAGTAATTCAAATATCTTCCATGTTCTTGTCTACGTCTCACTGATCATTTCATTAAGTTTACATTTCTCCCACATGCATGTTGAGTAAGAGAGTTAAAGCACTTGAATGCTGAACTCAAAGAGGCATTCGTTCCTTACTTTGAGTTCCTTTGCCTTGACCATGCTGATTATACATTATCATTACATTATCAATCAGCAGAAGTACAACAGAAGCCTATTTTTTCATGAGACCATTTTTTCATATAACCATTGACACACATTTTGTCCTACTTATGCACAGTGACAGTAATAAAGAATTCTTGAGGGAACGGGAAAACTATGAAGACTCTTCAGGAAGTCAAATCAACCACATATAAGTTAGAGCAGGGGTCGGCAACCTTCGGCCCACGTGCCAACTCCGGCCCACCGGTGACGAGAATCTGGCCCACAGAGAGCAAATCGCTTACAAAAAGCACAATGTGCAATACTGGTGGGAACAACTAGCCNNCCCCCTCAAAAAGTTGCCGACCCCTAGGTTAAAGCATGCTACACACAAAGATTTCAGCCGAAGCAAGAGTCTTGAGGTGATTCAATTACAATACAGGACAAATTCTCTTTGAGAAAACAGAATAAAATGGTTTTCTTGTCATCAAAACCCTCTAAACTATCTAAAAGTATGTCATCCAGTTCAAAACTTTGTGGGTTACCAAAATGGTTCTGCAAATCTCAATATGGAAATACTAATAAAAACCAGCAACTCTCTTCTTGCTTGTTCCCTGTGAACCATCTCATAGTATTGCTCTACAACCTTGGTAGAAACCAGCTGACCTGCCCATGATACTATTTGTCTATGAAGACCGTTTTGAAAGGTAGACAGAGCAATCACAAACAGTGTGTTTTTGAAATATGCAGAAAATGTACACAGAAGACCAACCTTCACAGTAACCCAAGGGGGTTGGATACTTTGAACTTGGGCAGCCTTGCCTACATCTTCCATTCACTAAGATGTCAGATCCATAACAGGAGGTGCAATCGTTTTCGTTGGGTCCGCTGCACGAGCCACAGCTGGGGTGACAATCTGACATGAGAAAGAGAAGAACAATAACATAAGGACAATCATTACATTGCCACAATTAAAGTATATTTCTTTTGTCTCCAAATTTGTGACTTTTTGATCAACATGTTGAGGTTTGCTCAAAACAAGGTGACTCTCAGTCCGTCAGAAAAAGCGAATCACTGCTACTATTCCATTGACCATAAGTCCTAATTGGAAAGATCCCCCAGTGGACATTAATAAGGAAAACCTTTTTCCTTCAATTTTGTTTCTTTCTCGCTCCTCTGAAAACTAGCAGATACAAATTCCAAGAAGAGACAAAGGGATGAAACTCACCAAGGCAAATGCCTCCATCGTTGTACTGATCATCTCCGCACTGTCTAACACAGAAGCCATTAAGTAACAGCAACGGTGGTCTGCAGGACGTGCAACCATCAATCTCGTACGTGGAACAGGTCAGACATGTTGGATTGCAAGCTGTAAGTGTGTAAACAAACAGGGATATGAATATTCATAGTGAGGTTTGTGAAGAAAGACAAGCACCATGATTGATTAAGAGAGATCATGTGACTTTAAAGACATACAGGTGGAAACTTTGCAAATTTGAAGTATACAGCAGACTGCCCATGCTAGCTGTAAAATGACACAGAAGAAAGAATATACCTAGACATTCATTGTTTCAGACAAATATATGGAGATAATCACAATCTGACCCAGTCTGTCTGATATGGCATGAACTGTTTATGGCTAAGTTTAATTACTGCATTGAGTTAAGAATAATCAGGAATATGTACATTGGTGTGAATGCTTACAAGGATATAGGATGATGCTACTGACTTTAATATCCCAGTCGACATGATCATTCTATAATGTAGTAGAAAAAAGGCACAAATTGTCGCACCTCATCTGAAAATCTGAACAATGCCATCTGAAAATGTAAACATTTAGATCCTACCAAAGGATCATTCCAAAGAACTCAAGAACTCTTAATTAGCGAGGAAACAGCACATCTCACCATAAAACTCACCTAAGCATGTGCCAAAAGCGCTGGCAAAGAAACCTTCTTGGCAGTTTGAGGTACAAGATCCGTGAACGGTGCCGTAGAATGGTGGCCGGCCCTGCACGATCTGGGAAGGTGACTGGCACGAGGTACAGTCGCTCCCAGTGGGCCCGATACACGTCCGACAAGAAGGGTGACACGCTGCAAAATGGAAAGAATGTTATCAAATTATGTGCACTTTGATGTGTAAATCTAATTGGTGCAATATAGGAACCACATGAAGAATGTATTTACTTGGAATGTTAGCCATATATACACATTTTGATACACACAGGTCGAATCGATCAGAACAAAGACATGAAATGACATTCCACATAAACTATAGAATCACCTTAGTCATCTTAATGCTTGAGGTTAACAATGCGTATTTGCAGCATGAATTGAAATAGTGACATAAGTCAAATCTTACATTATCGAAACTAGCTACCAGAGCACCATCCAGAAGCCATATATATATATATAAAAGAATTATGTAAACTATTGGTAAATATTGTAAAAACAATAAATGAAATGAGATACCCTGCTATAAGATACCGGTCAAGTCTTGCACCATCCATAGCATACAATATAGCTCCACACAGAAGGCATGTATGCAATACAATGTGATATAATACTGTACCTCAAGTCAGTGGCCAGGCACCTAATACAAAGCTACATATTTAATAAACTTCCAATCAGAAGCCAAATATTCTATACAATATAGTTACAGTTGCTGGACATTTATATGATATTAATCTTTATGATGTTGTGTCTTCAAAAGAATCACTAATCAAGTCTAATTGTTTCTCAGAGTAATTCCCTTCTTGGCAAACTGTGCATTGATTCCAATCAAATATCATCCACAAACAGCAGAAAAGCTGCAATTTTTTTTTTGAGCCACTCTTGCACTTACGTAGGCACTCTGATCTGCTCTTGAAATATCCCACGGAGCAATTAGAGAGACAAAGGTGACCTTGGAGGACATAATGTGGCTGACAGGAGATACAATCAGTCACCCCTGGTCCCAGACACTCTCGACAGGAAGGGTGACACACTAGAGAAAAGAAAAATAAATAGATACTAATAACGATAATAATAATCATGTAAACAAGCTCTGGCATGTACAAATGGTACATGACATGGAGTGATGCCCAGAGAGTCCAAAGACTGACAGAAGGCAAGATCATAAGAAAGGTAGAGGATGGTGACGAAAAAAAGGATGACTTTAATTAAATGAAAGAGGATTGATTTGTGATGCAGAAACTGATATTATTTATCTCAGCCTGGAAGAGTGTTAACTAATACTTAACAGTGTCAAGGAATATGTGTTTATGCATTACATTGCAGGACATATGAAAATAATTTTAGGATCAATAACTGGTAGTTATGGTAACTGATGTTTTTAGAAATAAACCTACCAATAAATTAAGAGAATATGTTAAGAGAAATACTTGAAAACATTCTACATAGATGAGGGAGGAGGACTGACAATGGAAAGGTGTGAAGATCACTTTATTCATGAAGACCTGAATGTTTTCTTACTGCTACTATTGTACCTGTTCACCGATCCATCTAGTTTCTGTGGATTGCTAGCAGAATACAACCAGGAGAAGCAACTTAGTCTTTAAATTATGTATTCTGCTGGGTTTTTAACTTACTCTCGTATCAACAACTGGTTCACATTGGAGAGCAAGTAAATAGAGCAAATAAGTCTCTATCTTAACTTTTTACAATTCCTTCTGTTTACATTGACCTATTTTGCTTATACTGACCTACTTTGACCCACCAATTTTGAATCAACTCCCAGTCTCAGTATTGACAGTCCATCTCAGCATCACTTTAGACTGAGAATGAGAATTTGCTCCTAAGGATCAACCAACAGACTGCCCCCCCCAGAAACAATTTTGACACGAAATCTGATTATGCAACAGAGTACTATGAGATGAACCACCTGAAAAATTATCATACCATCTGATTAAGTCAGGAGGGACTGTGACATTTGCAAATAGAAGGATAGAGAGTAAGCGAGGAGGTGGGAGGGAGAGAGAGACAGGGAAAGACAGATCATGGGAAACATTTTGAGATTTAAATACTTCTAAAGGAGATGTTGACTAGTAAGACTGTTTCAAGGTCACTCCCCCTCCCCCCATACCAGTAAAAGTGATCAAGACTATCCATTGCTTTAGTATTTTTTGGTTCTTCATCAAACAGTAGTTAGCCTGGTCTCAATTCAGTCACTTTTGCTTTATTTTTGCTCAGTTTTAGTTTTGTTAATTTTTTTTTCCTTCACAAATCTTGCACTATGAGCTTTGTTCGAGTTTGTCACAAAATAAGTTTTTTCTGACAAGACCTATCTCTTTCTAAGAGTGACAAAGACAATTGTGCACCAAACTTGATAGGATGATTCAAGATTTCAAAGTTACATTACAAGGTAAAAATTCTCAGTCCGAATATATCGATCAAGACAAAGTTCGTCATAAAATTAAATCAACGTGCAGAAAATTGAAGGAACGAAATGAAAATATTCCCGTTTAAGATCAATTTGCTGGATGCATGTTAATGTGAGGTTACTCAAGTTCACAAAACAAAGTGGTGGAAAACTTTTGTTTAGATGTACTGACTCACAAGACACATTTATTCCAACCCTATCTAAATATATCTGACAAGTGGGTTGAACAGGTGAACAGAGATGGAACACCTGTTGGCATTATTTTTGAGAAACCAAAGAAAAAAAGAGGACACAAAAAAATGTACAGGACACACAGACTGACTGATTTCTCAAAGTTTTGAATATTTCATGAAAGCTATGACTAGGAGACACCGTCACACAGATTCATTAAAGGAAAAGGGTAATTTTGACCTTCATTTTAAGAGCCAAGGAACAGATCTGATCTGATTTGAGAAAAGTCAAATGTCTTAACACCTGCCACTGCCCCCCCCCCCAAAAAATGGGAGAAAGGGAACTGTCAGTTACAATGTATCCAACATCCAGTACAGAACTGGGTTTATAGGTTCAATGACTTGCCTCGAGGGCATTTAGAATCATGATTTGACTCAAATCTGACAGATGTTTTTCAAAATCTGTACGTTAGGTTGTAACATTGTACTCTATAATACTCTTCTTGCCTGTGAATGCACAAACTCGTGTGGCA
>VJOZ01007003.1:0-17922 GCA_009801055.1 Stichopus horrens | reverse complement strand
CATTTTATGACATAAGTGAAAGGTTTTATCGTCCTGCTAAAAGTGAACGGAAATTCGACCTCAATATCTCAAGATTAAAAATATTTCATAGCTGACCCTTCAAACACAGGGCGGGAAAAATGGACGTCCATTAGGTTAGAGTGGGTCGTTCGAACGTTCCGACCCCCGGCCCCCTCCCATGCCTATACGGGTCTGACTTCTGATTGGCCAAATGTTTATATAGTCAGTGGTGTGCCTTCCGGTTCTGTTCTTAGTCCTTTGTTATTTCTAGCATGTATCCATGATCTGGATGATACTATTGGTTCTTCCGGTCAAGAAATTTGCCGATGATACAAAAATATATTCTGATTCTTCTTATAAACGTAATGGTAAACGTCGTGTTAAATGTGATTTTAGTATAACGTACAAGTGGCCTGTTGATTGGCAAATGCGGTTCAATTTTGACCAATGTAAAGTAATCCATTTGGGTCATGGGAATACCAATACTAACCATAGTCTTGGTGATTATAACATTCAATAGGTCGAATTTGAAAAAAAAAATGTTTTTTTTTCCCTTGAGATTCCAGATGTATTAGCTAAGTGTTGTTGCATTTCTATATGTGCGATTTTTGAGGCTGCTTTTGTGTGCTGTGCGTCTCTGTTTAAATGTGTTCTCTGTTATGTATGTTTGTTGTTTTCATCACAGCGGGTCACAGTGGCTTGGTATATTACTCCTTTAGCTAAACAGTTTCCTTGGGGAGGACAGGTATCTTTCGATCCCCAAGTGCACTGTTCGTGGGTGTGGATGCCCCTTCTTTGACTATCCTCATAAACGGCTTTGTTGAGTCCAGATATTATTTTTCCATATTAGGTATGCAACTGTAGCTAAGTTTGAGCGTGTTTCGGTCGATGATGTTGTGCAGGTGTTGTTGGGTGGGGCGGGGAGGGGGGCACTTGTCGATCAGCTGGAGGAACTTCTTTCCCATATGTTTGTGACTTTGTGCTAACGTTCTGGCTGTAGGGTGGGTTGTACCACGTGATGTATTGTTTCTTTTTTTTTCTCGGTGCTGCATGGTGTTGGTGGTTGACCTGTTGAGTTGTAATTGAGCTTGTAATTATACTTGCTTTTCTTCAGTACATTTTCCCATGGTATAGTGGTTTCACTAAAGATTTCTCCATTGGTAGATATTGCTGTCAAACCTTTGTTGATGCTCCATGGGATGTTTTTTTTTTTTAACATTTTTTTTTAGGTTGTCGTTGTCGTAGAGTAGTGATGATTTCTTTGTCTGTAGAATGATATGTTTTTCACTGTCTGTTATTTCTTCAAATGTAGAGGCAAAATCTGTTGCTTTTTAAATAAGTTGTTCGGTGATAGAGGGGTAAAAGTCACACACGTGACGCCAGAACAGATAAAAGCGCCTCGTTTGTTCGGAATTTCATTAAACCATTTTAAAATGTCACCGGCGTTCTCCCATTGGTTGAGCTTTGTTGGTGCAACAAGGTATACATAAATCCCTTTAATAATCGTTCACACTATACATGCAGCAGATGATGTGTTTCGTTTTGCCACGTAGTGTTATAAGTAGAGTCAACGTATTGTTATGAATATCAATATAAATAGCTCATGTCCCTTTCTATAAGCCGTCTGCGAGTCTGTCATAAGCCAAATCGTCGCTGACCTCATACTACAACCTAAAACGACGGATAAAGTGACGTGGCTTTACTAATGTTGACCTTGCTGATATAATTAGGTTATATCAACGTGTTAAAAAGTTTTTTCCCCGCATTGCACAGTCATAATGATAGTAGGTTACAATTAACAAAACTCAATCCTCATGTAAGCAAGAAAATATTGTCATGTTGATAAAGGCCTATAGTAGTCATGGTTGATATTCCAGCGAGATCTCAGTCCAGTGTGCGACACCCTATAGGTTTGCTGTAGGGCAGTGGTCATCTATCTATATTATGTGCAATTAATGCTTTATATCCAAAAATGAGTTGAATATGTTAAAGGTCGAATTTCCAATTACCTCTTTAAAGTCCTAATTACTGATTGACGGATTATGTTAAATTCTCCATTATACTAGGGATTCAACTGTCAGTTAAGATGCTCCTTGACCATGGCCGAATGTAAATTCATGTCAGGGAAGGGTTACAAATTGGGACAGTACATGCTCTTTAACAGCCAGTTGTTGTTCTGCAATAGTCGTAGATATAGGACCCCCAGTAACCTCCTGTAACCAGACGTTTCCAACGTACGTTTACTGCCAGACTTCGATATGCGCTTGGAGGGGGCGGGGGGAGGAGAGACTCAAATGGCGCCAATTATCACTTACAGGATAGTTATAAACTTGTGGGACGAAAATCAAAGCGGAGGGCCACTTTTTGTTGGCACGGAGGGTAAGAGAACGTTTTTAGACAAACGAATCCACTTGATTGCCGGAAGCTATCCTTTTCAGACTCCCCATGACCGTTTTCCTCCCCGCAGCTTCGTCGAGGACTTCAACCAGGTTTTTTTCCTACCTGGATACGGCCCATGGTCTTAGACGGGACCCAGGAACCCCTCAATAACCTCGCGCTGTTCTCTCGATTTCGCGTCATGAGCGAAATTTTCTGCCCCAACGGTTTCTTTGGCCATAAATTTGCCCCTCCCCGATTCTGAAATCCTCGATCGTATCGTCACTGGTNNGGGGGGGGAGCCCGACCCCAAACTTATATGGGCCGGGCTATCTTTGACTACAATTCACCACAAGACTATATGAGTGTCACAAGTCACGGAAGGATGGCAGAGGTTTTGGTTACTTTGCTCGAGATGATACCCCTAGATGTCCTTCTTTCTTTTATTTTTAAGTCGAAAATATCTCCACAAATTCCAACATCAGTACAAACATAAACCAATTTAAGTTATCGGGGCACCACAACGTGTGGGTCATGGTGCTCTGCTGGCCCTCAACTCCATGTATACCTGGAGCGTAAATTGTGGTAATTGCTGTCAGGTGACCTTGTACCTCATCCAATGTTTGATATCTCATTCCATCTACTTCACAGCTTGCATCATGCATTTACTAAAGTGTGATTCATACATACTGTTGAACTGAGTTTAAACCTCGTCATGGGAAATAGTAAATTCTAGAAAAGCTACGTGTACTACAGACCCAGTACGTACACACTAACAGTAGACCGACTTCCAGAAAGAGCTGGTGATTCTTGCGTAACATACATATTCACACTAACTTTAATACGTGTAATAAGCTTCCACCAATCACGTAAGGCCAAATTTCCTCCTTTCAACCAATCGGAGAATAACACGCTGACTGAATAGCGAGTAAAAAGTACCATGTGCATATTATTACATACACATTTCCAGAGGTAAAACACGTAGAAGAAGCACGCGAATTCACACAGAGCATAACAGTATTTCTACACGGATTTCTGAGGAATTTATTTACGATCCAATTTTAAATATAGAAAGAAAATCACTGTAGCAAAGAGTACTAAGGTAAGTGTTATTAGAATGGTTTTCTGTGTATCATTCAAATTGTTCAATCGACAATTTGTCTTGTAGCCTAACCTGATACATATGTGTAATTTCATGGCCTAAGCTAATACAGGTACTACTAGTTCTGTGTGTGACTGTGAATACGACTCGGGTTGGGAGACTAGCCTACGTGTACTTACATACTAAGGCGTGTTCCACATCGGAAAAGACAATTGAAATTTCTACAGTGAGACAATCTAAATTTTGAAATTCAAGCCTCATATTATTAAAACTACCTAGGCCTAGACGTGAAATGTCCTTGTTGACTATTCATTTCTGAGTATTAATACTAAATAATAACGTTAGGGCTGGTAATTGTATTGTAGACGGCTTGCAATTGAGCCTGAGCTTGTTTGGCAATAGTATTTGATTTAGAATTTGGAATTCATCAAAAACTTCCTAGTTTAGACGGTACTGCTCAAGTTCTAACTGGTTGTGCATGGTGTAATTTGTCTTTCAGTGATGCTTAGCTTAGCCTAACTAAGGTGTTGTTTGTGGTTATCAGATTTAAAAGCTTGTTGGCCGGTGAGATCACCTAGGCTATGAATGCAAACAATGAGAATGGATTATGTGTGAATTAAAAGGACCAACTTGTCAAATCTTACATTGCCTCAATCATTCATTGAAGTCTATACTTTCCAAGACATGTAAGCGTAGGATTTGGACAAACTACATTTTCAGGTCTGATTTTTCTTTTGCAACTAGTATTATTAATTGCATTTCAAATTGCATTTCAGATCATCCAAAATGAAGAGGCCTTCATTAATAGCACTACTCCTTGTATCAGCCATCTTGGCTGTACAATATGTAAGGGCTGACGATGATGATGATGACGAAGAGGGAGGTGACAAGAAAGAGGATGTTGGAACAGTAATTGGTATCGATCTTGGAACTACATATTCATGGTAGGTAACAACAATTCGTCACTTGGCAGGGATTCTACCAGAGAGGGTACAGGAATGGATTTGTCTCTCTCCCCATTTCATTTTCATGAAAAAAAATATTTGAGTTTGTTACTCAAGAAGGGAAAATTTGCTGCAGTGAGTTGCATGTAGAGTAACCTGGAGGAATGAATGCAGTTGCTGATCATAATATTGTTGTCAGATTACATCCTTGTTTCTTTGCAGTTTGATCATGAGGCATAACTTTCACATTGATAGAATTCACAGGGGAGTCTTGTGTATGAGATTGTTCATCATTCCATACATTGTCCAATGATAATTCCTCATGTTTTCCCCCCTTCCACAGTGTTGGAGTTTTCAAGGGAGGAAGAGTGGAAATCATAGCCAATGACCAAGGTAACAGAATCACCCCTTCATACGTGGCCTTCACCGCAGAGGGTGAACGGCTGATTGGTGATGCTGCCAAGAACCAGCTCACCAGCAATCCCGAGAACACGATCTTCGACGCTAAGCGACTGATTGGCCGTAACTGGGATGATCCAGCTGTCCAGAAGGACATCAAGTACCTTCCATTCAAGGTATTGTACATGATATTCATTCATCCTGTTGTGTGAAGAGAACATGATTTCAGTTTGCTTACATCTCCATCGTCTTCTGCATTGTCAAACTGTATAATTCATTCGACCCGTGAGTGCATGATAGCGCTGCTGTTGCCAGTTGAACCAGGCATCACTAACCAAAGTTGACTACTTTCATGCCAGTGTTGTCATGTATGTCATCATTTTCAAATATTTTCATTCACTTTCAGGTCATCAAGAAGAACGACAAACCTCACGTGGAAGTCGATGTCAAAGGAAAGAAACAGATTTTCGCCGCAGAAGAAATCAGTGCAATGGTCCTTACAAAAATGAAGGTAACTTATACATTTAAAATGAAAACAGACATAAGTGAGAGGGGAAAATAAGGGTGGGGAGGGGATCAGGACTTGACTCGGAGGGAGACAGAATATTCTCCTAGGTAGCTGATGCGGGAAGGGAAGCAGCAAATATCGTGCCCACCCTCTTTGGTAACTGATGATAGCACTATTTTGCATCCTTCCGAGAAACCATAAGGGTGATAGTTTTTCCCAGGTTATATCCATCAGCACACTTGGTGACCAGTTTAGCTGCATGCTCTCCCTTTTCCTCTCACCCCCCCTCCTTTTTCCCTTCTGGGGAGAAACGGCTATGTAGAACACTATGAAAAAAGCTGAAATAAACAGTTATGGTTTTGTCCCTTTTTACCATGAGATCTGTTGGTAGTTCACGTTGTCTGATGGAAGACAAATCTTTTGACTAATCTTCTAATCTACTCAATTGGATATTTGTGCACGTTACTGGAGAAATGCTGACATGTGCACATCTGATTGATTGACAGGAAACTGCTGAAGCATATCTAGGCCATTCAGTCACCCACGCTGTCGTCACGGTACCGGCGTACTTCAACGATGCCCAGAGGCAGGCCACCAAAGATGCTGGAGTTATTGCTGGACTCAACGTCATGAGAATCATCAATGAACCGTAAGTAGATCATCATGTTGTATAAGTTGATGTTTCAGAATCATGGAGGAACCACGCGTAGGCCACTTTAGTTGTTGTTTTGGGTGGAAATGATTTCTGTGCTATGAAATCCGGTGCAAGTAACCTTTTCATGATTACTACAAATTATTAATTTAACATGATAAATTCACTGAAATACCTTTTCTTGGTTGTGCAATATTCTGAGGCACTTCAAGGGACAACAAACAGATGTGTGAGCAATTATTGTGCAGTCTTTGCAGATCTGATTGAATTAGTTAGTAGTCCACCCATTTTGATTAGCAGATGTTAGAAGTCTACACATGTTGATGAAGACTTACTTTCCACGTAGGACCAAAGGAAATACCGATTTACAGCTATTGCAAAGCAAACATGAAGCTGAATCGCTATTTCAAGGGTCCCTGATTGCAATGCAACTGTCATTATATTGTCATTGCACTTTCATCTATGAGCATCCTGTACATTCATCCCAGCATACCCTTTCAAAATTTTTGCTCTAAATCTGTTGACCATTGCCATCTGCCTTCTCAATCCTTGCAGAACTGCTGCTGCTATCGCCTATGGTATGGACAAAAAGGAGGGTGAAAGGAACATTCTGGTCTTCGATCTTGGTGGTGGTACCTTCGACGTGTCCCTTCTGACCATCGACAATGGCGTCTTTGAAGTGGTCTCCACCAATGGTGACACCCATCTTGGTAAGTCGGAAACCTTTGCCTCTCTTATTAAGGTAATTAACAGTATAAGTTTAGTGAAACAACTGTTAAGCATAGCTCAGTTTACGAATTACATCAAATATCAGTATCGATTTACAATTTTGTCCAGATCTAAAGAAAAAAAATGTCTTGGATCATAGGGTTACCATCAAGTTCCTCTACTGGAGATATTGTCAATAACACTGAGTGGGTACAGGCGCATCAGTCGCAAACTTGGAACGCCAAAGTGGATTTTGCTTGAGGTTAATTGAAAGGAATGGTATGGTGGAAGAGGGGTGGGGGCAGCAGTGCAGTTCAGGTACACTTGGTAGTAGAACATAAATTATGAAACCTACAATTTTATTTCCTGTTTCTTTTTTTCTGTTTGCCATCAGGTGGTGAGGACTTTGATCAGAAGGTCATGGAACATTTCCTGAAACTTTACAAGAAGAAGACCGGCAAAGATGTGCGCAAGGACAACAGGGCTGTCCAGAAGCTGCGACGTGAGGTGGAGAAGGCCAAGAGGGCCCTCAGTAGCCAGCACCAAGCTCGGGTGGAAATTGAATCCTTCTTCGATGGAGAAGACTTCTCTGAAACTCTGACCAGAGCCAAGTTTGAAGAACTCAACATGGTAAGTTTTTTAAAAACCTCCAAGACTTCTTTTTGACATCAGCCCTCATTGGACTGGAAGCTTAGAGGCCCTTAAAGACTCTTGTCTTAGAGGCACGAACTAGATATTGAAAGTGGGGTTGGCAGTGTCTGAACCCCTTGGCACTGGAATGATCGGTTTATATTGCCCAATGAAAAGCCTTTTATAGCCCTAAACCAGTGGTTCTCAACCTTTTATCCCGTCCCCCTCTTTCCGATGATCTGTCCTGGCAATCACCCTCCTAATACTATCAAAATTTACACCACACGTTTTTGACTACAGTATGGCGCTTGTACCAGTTTTGGGGTTGACTTTTGCAAATATGTGTTCTGGTACTGTTATTGTACTACAGAACTACAATAATGACAGATACTGGATAGGATCAGTTATCAGTAATTCCCCTCATTAGATACAAAATCACACATCCTCCCTCTCTCCACAGTTACTATTGCTCACATCTGATGAACACTGAATGCAAGGAATTTCTTATAGGCATCCTTTCTTTTAACCACTTTGTATGTTAACCTATGTCTAAAGGGATGGACAGTGGCTTTCAGAGAAGGTGGAGCAGGCATAAACTCCTTTTTGCTTTTCATTTTTTTTTTTTCCCGTTGCTATATGATCAGTTCTGATTTTGACTTTCATTTGAACACAGGACCTCTTCAAGTCCACCATGAACCCAGTCAAACAGGTCATCAAGGATGCCGAGATGGAGAAATCTGAAATACACGAAATCGTCCTGGTGGGTGGATCTACTCGTATTCCAAAGATACAGCAGCTTGTGAAAAAGCACTTTGACGGCAAGGAACCCTCCAGGGGTATCAACCCTGACGAAGCTGTGGCATACGGTGCTGCAGTACAAGGTGGTGTGCTCAGCGGAGAAGCAGAAACGAGTAAGTACGAGGAGCGTCAAATTGGCTCCAAACATCATTTGTAAAATCAGAAAAACCTGGCGGGAAAATCAGTAGATCAATGGTTTGTGAAGCGAAGTTATTGACAGTAGGAAAAGATTTAGTTCTGGGTCATTCACTGGGTGCATTCATCGAAACACTAGATTAGCATGAACAAAGTCACCGCTTAGAATGTTACAGATAATTTCATTCAAAGAGATTAAAACATGAACGAATTGTTCCAAATAGTTTTAGCTGTTCTGTGAAAAGTTTCTGCAAGTACGCAAGTGTGGTTTCATTTTGAGAGGCAAGGTAGGATGTTATACTGTCTGACATATCTAGCAGAGATTTTTACCTATCACATGTTTTGCCTTTGACCTTCAGGTGACCTTGTGCTGCTGGATGTCAACCCTCTTACTCTTGGTATTGAGACCGTCGGAGGAGTCATGACCAAACTGATCGGCAGGAACACAGTCGTACCAACTAAGAAATCCCAGATCTTCTCCACAGCAGCCGATAACCAGCCAACCGTCACCATCCAAGTCTTTGAAGGTAATTTTGATTTTTGATTGTATAAAGAGAAGGCTCTGAATGCATTTAGTCAAAGTGTTCATTGAAGTGCATTGTGTGAGCTTTGTATTCCCAAATCATGTTTTTGATATTCAATTTTTGTATACTCCTTTTATGTCCTTGTGTGATATGAATAATGTGAGCAATTATCCGGAAGAAGTTTTAAGCATATTTCCATTATTGAAGTTGAAATGGAACCATGTGTATGTTTGCTCAATTTGGTGAAGGGTAAAGGTAGAAGGAGGTGTCTCCCTGACCAACGTAACATTTCTTACAGCTCTAGTTACTCAGAAAATTCAGTTGTAAGGGTGAAATCCTCCTAAGATCTTATCTTATTTTCAAGAGATTGTAAATTTGTCCTCTTTATTCATCAGGTGAAAGACCAATGACCAAAGATAATCATCTCCTCGGTAAATTTGACCTGAACGGTATCCCTCCTGCACCCCGTGGTGTCCCACAAATTGAGGTCACCTTTGAAATTGACGTCAACGGAATCCTGAGGGTGTCTGCGGAGGACAAAGGCACAGGTAACAAGGAGAAGATCACCATCACAAATGACCAAAACAGACTGACGCCAGAAGACATCGAAAAGATGGTCGCCGACGCCGAAAAGTTCGCTGAGGAAGACAAACTGGTGAAGGAGAGAGTGGAAGCCAGGAACGACTTGGAAGGGTTCGCATATTCACTCAAGAACCAAATCAAAGATGAAGAGAAACTCGGTGGTAAACTATCAGAGGAAGAGAAAGAAACGATAGAAAAAGCAGTAGACGAACAAATTGAATGGTTGGATGCCAACCAAGATGCGGAAAAAGCAGACTTTGAAGAACATAAGAAAGAATTAGAAGAAATCGTTCAACCAATTGTTAATAAATTATACGAAGGTGCCGAGGGCGCTGCCCCAGGAGGCGAAGAAGAAGATTACGATGAAGATCACGACGAGCTTTGAGGAAGAATGGACTGTCAACAGTCCACTCATAGAGACGTTTAGAAACAACTGTATAAAATGACAGCCATTATCCGGGGGCTGACAACCATCAGAGAACATATGCATATTACTACCTTTACAGCGAGAATGCAAGCGTTAGAGGAAAAAAAAAATGTTTGAAGGATGCAAGAATTGATAAACCAAACTGAAGTACCTTCCATTAAATCTTGTTACCTTGCTGGTTGAGTTTATTGAATGAGAATGTGTTTGATGCTCAGAGAGAAGAAAAGTGTTTTGTCTTGGTAAATCAAGCCGCTAAAGGTATGGTTACTTGTATTCAGTCCAATTGGCATTACACATGTCCAAGGGGTTCTCTTCCATTTTCAAACTTTTTTTTTTTGAAGTTTTGTGATCACATAGAAATATATGTATGACTTTGGTGTGGTACCCCGGATGTGGATGAGGAATCTGCAGCTGTCCTGGGAGAATGGACGCAAGTCGCGAGATCGAGCGTTGGGAATCGAGCAATAGCTGGCTTGAGTTTTTTTGTTCGTTGCAATTAACATACCAAAGGGTTAACAACAATAAAGAAGGGTATGGGTTTTGCTGTTTAACTAAATTGGACAATGATATTCAGACATACCAGTTTCTGAAAACAGTATGACGCATTTGTCCACACGTACTTTCAGTAAGCACAAGCAGACTGGGTAATAATCCTACAGGAAGAAAGATGAGGCTAAGTGCTTCCTTATTCAGAAATTTCTAGGAAAAGGGTGGGGTAATATAGTATCTTGTCTTTCCACGTCTACCTACTCCTCGTCACAGGTCATAGAAACAATAGCTGTATATGTTAAGATATTGGATCTTGTCGATTCAAGACTTATGTTGCAATTTGCCAATTTTTTTTCTAACATTGTTAACTTTTTACGTAACACGTGGGTCATCTCGTAATCACAGTTTTCCTTCAGTTGCCTTGAAGGAGTTAGACGGATCATCTAGGTGGACCCAGCGCTGACCGGTGATAGAGTTTCTGATGTGAGCCATTTTCTTGGGTTGGGTCCAGGCAGTGTAGTTGTAAAAAAAAAAATGAAAAGAAATAAAATGCTTATTATATGTTGTAAGTTATAATTGTTATGTATTTGTACACTGTGAAGAAGAGTATTCCATTTTGAATCTTAAATGGGCCACTCAGAATAAAACTTATTTTCAAGGAAAAGGAATTTGTTTGCTGGTCTGCTCGTATTTCGTTCTACGTTTTCATACCTCTCCACTGTAATCACAATTTTGTTGTCAGCCAAAAGCAGAGCAACCCCTGTCTGTCAGAGCCTGTCAAAGGAAACTCCATTATCATTGGAGAGTATCTCAATAAGAAGTTGGGTAGTGGAGGCAGTGGTTGAAAAAGGGGGGGGGGTTAGGTTATCATATGGCCATATTTCAAAATTGTTTTCCTGTTCAACGAACCTTGTCCCCGCTTCTCCTTCCCACCTCTGACACCAAGCAACCTTGCCAATCACTGCTGGCCTCCATTATACTCGATGGGTGTGTTGAAGGAAAACAAACAGGTTTACTCCTCATCCTTAAAGTAGACCTTGCAAAGTCTTTCTCCGCAAATGAATTCCCCTCCTTTTGATACGTTCCTAACAGTTCGAGCTGCAACGCCCTGCTTATACCCAAGCAAGGATATGTAACCATCCTGTAATCGTGTTTCCCTGTGATTGCCGTCCTAGGGCAACGATCAATGAAGGGAGTAAACACTTTTCCAAAAGAGCAGTACAGTAAATATATGAATGTTCCTTCAGAGGTGGCGGAACCTACATTAAGAACAGGAAGTTTCCAGTCCAAGCAGACTCTGCAGAGTCTGTCCTTACAGGGACTCATTGAATTAATATTTTGTGACAAGAAACTATTACATGCCAATACTTCCAGTAAGCCTGATTATCCATGTATCTGTTCCTACAGTTACTTAAAATGTGAGAAATTGTAGGATTTTGATATCCTTGCCGAACGGGAGGCAGGCAAGGAATCTATGCGATGGTGATGGCCTATGTGTATGTAAACCCCTGGTTGTAAACATGATATCTCAAGAAGGGAAAAGTGCTCGAACTTCAACTTAGTTGGTATGTTGGTAGTCCATTGTGAGTAGCTGATCCCTATTATTTTTTATGGAGGTCAAAAGTCATTTGCAGTCACAACGGCATAAAATAGGAAAACCTACGAAGGGAAACAGTGTAACTATGGGAGATGTTAGTATAACTGCTCATACTAACGGAAGTCACCAAGTTGTGAACTTAGTACCTCCTTTTTGTCTGCTGATTTGCACAGACTCACAAACCAAAAGTTCAACTGCACATTTTCCCCCACATGTCGGGCTTTGCAAGCTTCGGCTTTAGGAATACACCATCCCCCCTTAACTTAACTCCTGGTGGAAATTGCAAAAGTTTCTTTATATACCATTCAATAAAAAAAAAAAACCAAAGTAGACTTTATTTGAAGATTAAAATTTTATACAGTAGGCTTTCTGGTATTGCCAATAAAAATGCCAAAATTCTGCTCACATAGAAATGAAATAGACGTAAAGCCCCACCTACAAGTTTCTTTTTTTTTTTCATTTGACTAAATCCGGCAAATCTGGAAAATTTTCATGCTGATCCACCTGACCCAGTCTCGACCAGATTTTAAAATCTCTAACTCGGTACATTCTATTCATTTATGATCCTTTTAAATTGTCCCTAAAGGTATTCCATTGAGGAGCAATGTAAGAGAAGATGGCTATTAGAATATTTCACATTGTTTGTATTCACATTGAATCCCATTTCTTATTGGCAACAGTTTCAACTGAACCCTACCTGACCCAGGAAACTGATCCATGTGGCTTGGAACTCAAGATGGATAGAAGGATTAAAGGACGATCAAGGATTAAAGGAGAACTAATATAAAGACTTCCACTTGTTTGTTGATTAATTGACCAATTTACACAAAAGGTATCAAGCATACATCTGGAGGTTTTGGACATTCTCTGGGATTATTCACAGCATGGTGTCACGCGCAAACGGTCCGAGGCTAGGCTGTTCTCGTCGCTCGACAGGGTAACCTCTTGCAGAACTTAAGTATGTGAAAAAGGCAAATAATAGAAGATTACATCAGTAAAGAGGTACAGAATTATTATTCATTGTATTGTTTCACTGCGACTGTCCTTCAAATCGTTTGACATGAACGTATACCTCACACTCTTTATTCATGCTGGGAATGACTTGGATTTTTCTCCTGTTGCATATCTAAAACTGAAACATTGTCAATCCTTCAATCTGCAGTTTATATCACTTCAAGGATCTACTCAAGTGACTGACATAAAACGTAATGGCACTCAAGTCCCCAGTATTAGTTAAACAAACTGTGTTTTGTCCCACTGGTGACAATGAGGCTTGCATCACTACTGCATAACTGCAAGCTGACAGCTTCACCAGGCAGTATGAGGTAACAGTAACAGATTGGTAATCAAGTTGGAGAGGAGGTGAGTTTGTAAATTAAGTCCCCCCAGTAACTGCTTGTGCCTCCTCACCTTGACTATTTCTAGTCAAAGGTTATCAACATTATGTTACGTGTGCTGGTAGGTCTTTCCCTTCCTCCTCCTATTTCGGCTCCTCCGAGGAATGTCAACAGTCTCTGCATGTTACAAAGTCACTAAGTGGCACTGATTGGTCGATATAAGCATGTTGGTTCAGTGCAGGATGGAACGGACTAAGAAACAATTTAAAAGAAATTTAGCAAGAAAAATTCCGGGCCGACTTGAAAGCAGCAAGATTTGCACATGACATGTCTGACACATTCAATTTACTATCTAGATGATTATGGAACTACGCTGATGTAATATTGCAGATAACTTGAGACATGGTGACAACAGGTAATAGCTTGCGGCAGCGGCACATGTAGCTATGGAATAAATAACAGCTGTGCTGTGATGAAGAAACTTAAAGAAATTACTACCTGGCAACAATCACCTGGAAGGTAGAATGTACCTAATTGTTATGAATATTTATGTCTTGCATTAATCCATTCATATTGTTCGTAGCTGATTTAGCTCTGAGAGGAAATTCAAATTTCACTGACATCAAGGCTCTACCCCTTATCCCCATTTGGCTACAAAACTTCCTAGAGTAGATTCATCACGTAGAATTCACTGATATGATCTCGTTCACTCTTCCCAGGAGGCTTTGCATGAGGTCAAAGGTGAATTGAGCAGAGGTCAGTACCTAGCAGAAGGAAAAATGAAATCAGAGCAATTAATGGGATGCTCAATATCACATGAAACAAGACGTCACAGAGACACACTTAACAAAATATAATGGACTCCTCTATTAAATTCTTAATGTGCAACAACCATCAATCCCATTAATGAAAAAAATCTTAATTGTGTCTGATTACAAATTTCCTTAAATCAATTTTATAACTGATAGACAGTCGTCAGTCACACCTCATGGAGTGAAATCAAACCAATGAAGTATGAGATTTCCATTACAAAGTTTGGAACGAGCCTGGAACACTTCTATTAGACAAAATAACAAACAAGTATGTGCATTATTCATCTTTTCAGGTGCGAGCAATGAGAATCCTATATCTGTAGGTAAATGCTGAAGACAAAATTCTCTGCTGCCAGGTTTTGTCACAGACTAAAGATTTTCATTACTTGGGTGGAAATTGCCCAGATTTAATTTCCTCATAGTTTTGAAGTAGCCAAAATTAAAAAGACATGTGTCAATGGGGAGGTGTAACTGTACAGGCTGGATGCCCTTAATCACAGGGTATTTGTACGGGTCTTAAAGACCCAGTCGGGACAATTTCCTGTGCTATTTTACCACCTTCTTTACAAACCCCCATACTGCGCTTTAATACACTAAACGGGCAATAGAAACATTTTGTAACCGAAATGTGACAGAAATATGAATCAACATGTTATTCACACTGCTTGCACTGACAATACAAGCAGGACATGAAAGCACAGTATAGAAGAGATTGTCCCAAATGGGTGTTCTAAAACTGTTCTGTACTATATAGTCAAAATAATTACATTGTTTATTTAAAAAAAAAATACGCTATGTTTATTCAAACCACAAAATTTTAAGAGGTATTAAATGCTTTCTCAGAAACAGGAGATATTACCCCACTAAGATTCTTCGACATTTAAGGGTGTTAAAGGACTTACTTGCATCTGCTGGGCATATGGCATCTTGCCAATTTCTTGACCTCCAACAGAAACAGAAAAATTGTCGGCTTCTTTAGCTTTCTTTGCTGTCAATTTCAAGAAAAAAAGAACAAAACAGACATTTTTAAGATTGGCTTCAGAGCATAGAATTCTACGAATTGTAACATTTTTCTCTTTGTCTCAAGAGACTATTTCAATAAAAGGCATCACTTTGAAAGGTTTGCTTGGGCTGCAAAGGGTAGAATGAATACAGTTTGAACGCAGAGATGTAACAAAGGGGACCTGATATTTTGTACAAATTTTTAAACATAAGAACAAACACTTTTCTTAACCACTTAAGGTAGGGGTCTAAAAGCATTTATCAGGACTCCTCCACCCAAAGGAAAACTAAATTTTGTGACTTTTCTGTGAAAAGTCACAAAATTTAGTGAAAATGAGTGAAAAAATGGAAAAAAGATGAAATTTTCACCTCTCTTCTTTTCGTCCCTAAGTTCTTCTTCTCTTTGTTTGTAGTGCATTCTAGAAAGTTCTAGTCCAGTCACAAGTTCACTCAAATAGCCCCTCTCCAGATTCTCCAAAACTGACCATACGTTGGTGAGATCTTCCGATCTGGAATCCCGTAGCAGCAAGTACCGCAAGAAATTCAGAGCTGCTATTATTCTGCGGTAGGAAAAGAAAATGTTTTTGTCAGATTGCCTCCGAAAATCACAAACATGACAATGTTTCTTGATAATTCAGTTCTGCAGATACAACAAAATTCAACTATGTTTAGCTTTATTTGTCCAAGACACAGATTTGTTTGCTGGTTACCTGCACCTAAAGGGGTCCGAAAATGAACCAGAAAGCACAAATGCTTTGTGGTTTCGATGACTTATCATGAAAATTTTTGATGAATCTGATATATGATGACCGATATGAATCATGTCTCAACATGCACTTGTAACTGCATACTACAGTGATGTCACACCTACACATTACATATGAGATCTGTCCAGGATTCCCTCCTTATGATATCACGTTCACAAGGTGTCCACAATTTGACCCCTGTTGACCCTAAATGACCTTTGACCTCCACCAAAAACAAAAGGATTCTTCTACGCAATGTGGTACACCTTCATACCAAGCATGTAATCTGTCTAACCTTCCTTTCTTGAGATATCGAGTTTACTAAGTTTCCACAATTTAACCCCTGTTAACCCCAAATGATCTTTGACCTCCAACAAAAACACTCAGTGTGGTACACTTGCATGGTATGAATGGTTCTACAGTTTCCTTCTTCAGATCTGGTGTTTGCTAAGTTTGAACAATTTGACTAGTAATGACCACAAATGACCTCCATGAATAGGATACTTCTACTTAATGTGGTACAGTTACACACTGAATATGACATCTGTCAAAGCTTCCCTTCTTGAGATATCGAGTTTAAAGGTTTTCACACTTTTACCCCTGTTGACCCCAAATGAATTTTGCCCTCCACCAAAAACAATAGGGTTCTTCTACTCAATGTGGTACATCTCCATACTGAATATGAAATCCACCCAAGCTTCCCTTCTTGACATAGCGTGATTAAAAGTAGGGCATCATGGACATACATACATACACACACACACACATGCATAAACACCAACACACATATGCAGGATTACAAAGGTTACAATTATCATCAAAACCAAAAAATAATTTGTTGGGAAATCTGTCACTGCAAGGAACAAAATAATCAAGTTTGCATCGCAATTAGTGACCCATGAAAGCCCAGTTACGAGCAATAGTTTCCCTGGTCCTAGCTGAAAAGGCTAAGTTCTCCTTTCAACATTTTGAAACTTATGATACAGCTTCACACCTAACTGGTCTATTACCTAAAAGATTGTGGTTATGCAGACTTACATAACATCCCCAATGTTGGTTTAACAGCTACTAACCAAAATGTGTTGACTGCTGACTAATTCAAACATTGATGAGCAAAAAGAAGTAGATGTTGCAATTAGAAAACATACTCAACATTTGACATAAAATTTTATTATGTTTTTACTTTTTGCATATGTACACAATTATTTTAATTTAGCTTTGCATTGCAAATCACACTGTAGTGGATGATTTCAATTTCAACCAACCCTTAATGAACAGTTATTCACAAATGGTCTCGACAGTGATGGCGTTATTTTCCTAATTACTTCCTTCCAAATATAACATCAAATTTCCCGCCATTTCTGTACATCATACAGCATTCTGGAAATGTTTGACTATCACATGCACCAGCAATACTATGTGACATGTACAGCTTCATGTTTGACGTCACCATTTACATACTTTTGCAACAACATGGCGACATGTCAGAGAATAAAAAGTGTATTTTATAAAAACTTCATATTTTTTCTCTGGACGTGAATTTATTGTAATACCAAACAGTGTCTTCTCGTTTGCAGTACCATATTCAAAGTATCAGGACTATTCCGAAGCTGTACAACAATACTGGTCTCATCAATGATGGAATTCCATTTGTCGCCAGGGTCAACTAAGCTGAAGGCAGAAACAAAGACGGTTGACAAGTGGGATGTCAGTCAATCTTACTTGTCAGACTCTTCTAGAAGGTCTGTCTGGCTGCCTTCTGGGAGCTGAAAAATTGACGGAAAGATCTGACGAAGGCGACCACCGACGAACCAGTCATTGTTGAGATTCTGTGAAATTATGAAAGAAAAAGATTTTAGGGGTGCCAAACATGTTTCTATGTTCATCCCTTGTCAGAGACTGTTGGCAGCTATTGATCATGTATACTTGTTGCACACATTTTCATCACTACATCGCGCATCTATCGACGACCGTGCTCTGTTTAAAAGTGCCCTCATCTTTTCTCTTTCATTATTTGATGTGGCGTGATATGTTTTTGTAACGGTGGCTACAATCTTGGACAAAAAACCTTGGGACACCCCGCGCCCCCGTTCAATGTTGGCTGTAGAATCGCTGTTCAAAGGGTACATTCACTTCTGTAGCGCAACATTGGAA
>VJOZ01006987.1:18303-28311 GCA_009801055.1 Stichopus horrens | reverse complement strand
AGGACATTATTTTGAAAAACTTGAGACACCAAAAATGACACAACTGGCATCCTTACTTCATCCTTGAAGTAGTTCCCGGGTACCTGGCAACATTGGTCACCTGGTAGTTGTGAGTAGGAAAGGCACTTGGTGGTCCGTATGCCGACTGAAAAGAAAATGAAAATAGCTCGATGTNNAAAAAAAAAAAAAAAAGTTGCCAATTACCATGTGCAATCACTTTTAGAGTGTCAAGAACGACCGCAAAGTTTTATCTTTTGTGTCAATCTCGGTTAGGATCACACAATAGTGGTACAAAATGATACTCTGACGAAAGAAATCAGCCACGACAGTCTGATTAGAGTTTATGAAACTGTTCTTTCCTCCTCCTTGGATTAATGAAATTTCCACCAAAAACAGCGAAAGAGGAAATATACTGTTTAAGACCTCGTCCTGCATCTTTTACAACTCATTAGCTTGTAGCCATCCACTCGACCATTCATGAATACATCTTGCAGCAAAGAAGTTTTGAGGCCACGCAAACATGTTTAATTATTGAAGGGCTTACATCAGGGAAAGGCAAGTCCTTGAATTATGGTAACCATGGGTAACAAGGAAAGACATATCTCATGACTGTAATTTCAAAACAATAATCTGGAGTGCAAAGATTGTCTATGGTAATTTCATAATCCCCAAAATACTTTGGAAATTGATATGGCCTTCTCAAGGCATTTGTGACATCTCCCCCCAAAAATACAAAAGATCTAGGGGGAATAAATCCAGAAAGGGAAGTCAGACCCTTAAATTTGATGTGTTCCATCAACCTTTCCTCTTACACCATTCCTTTTTTCTTTCCTTTTCTTTTCTTCCACATCGCTACATCATCTTCAACCTTGACATTTCGACTGATAACAGCGGACTACCGGGATTAAATCAAGCACAACTGTACGCTGTCTTTCTGGCAACTCTTCATGCAAATAGCTCCAACAATGGAAGGAGCAGCTTACTAAACTAACATTTACTGAAATCAGAATAAAGGGATAACTGTGAAACAAAAACTGTGCACAAAATAGCACTTTACAAACGAAGCTAGGTGCAAGGTCTGCAATTATTATTAAGACTATGTACAGAAACTATCAAAGGGGTTTCCCCTTAAGAACAGCAACAGCTGCTATGTCTGCCACTCAAATCTTATTTTTTTTTAAAGTTGAAACATCACAAGTGATGACCATTTAACAATAGTTCTAGTCTGAAGTAGGATGCAATTACAAGTCTCATCGCAAAGGCATCTAGTGCAATAACAGGACACATTGAGCTAAGGACAATAAAGTTTAATAACTTAGAAAAAGATTTATTAATTTCATTTCTATCAATAATTTAATAATTGAATAGTCATGTGATTATAAACCATATAAAACCTCCAAAATTCACTTTTTCTAATATGCTGCCTCAATGACAAAATGTTACCTTGTAGCTTGCAGCTTTGAAAACACAAATGGACGATGGCTATCCATCTCAAAGTCAGTGGCATTGTAGGCAGTCTCTCAAGACCAAATCTTGTATGCTTTATGTGATCTTTATTTCTTGCAATCACACCTCAGAATTAGAAACCAGCCAATTTATTGAGAAGATAAGGCTGCTGTCTTGAGGATAAACTTTTAACAACTGTGGCAAAACAGCCGATTGTATATACGCTACACACATGGATCAGACAAAGCACAACCCAGTCTTGAGGGTGGGTAAGCAGGATGTCATGAGTAGATGGCAGGTGATAAAAGGTAGAAATTTGAGAAAGGAGTTTGTTGTGGTATAAAATTTAAATAATCGGCGACCTTATCTTATCATGAATCCCTTGTAATTGTTTCCTTCCCTCGACCCATGTGATCTCCATCCCCTCGATCCCCCATCCTTTCCAAGATTGCAGCTATCAGTTTGGTGGGAAAGATCAGAGATTATTGTCAATACTTCAGCAAATACAAATGACCAACTCACCATATTGGCAGGATCATAATAGGTAGGACTAGTAGGCCATGCTGGCGGAATGACGTTTGGGTAGAATGCCTGGTACTGATGGGTAGTGGTTACCCCATTGACCCTGTTAGGCTGTGTTGGGGGGAACGGAAACTGTGGGGGTTGGTACACTGGCTGTGCTGGTCCAACAGGCGTTGCAAAACCATTGTTGACCTTTGCGGGGGTATAGGTAAACCTCTGGAGAGGTTTAGCTTTTATCCTCGCCTGAGAAAAAGGAGAAAGCTGAAATATGCAATACAGTACTCTTGACCATGCAATGTGTTACATGCACTTATACTAAATATTGCATACACCAAAACACACATCACCACTTATGTGAAATTCATCACATTTTTATAAAGAGAGCTTTATATTTGAGTCACTGGCCACACCAAGGGCCCATATATACTGCCAATTTGTGAAAATGCCTTTACTACACAAAAATCGGTAGAACTATGTGAATCTTGCCTTTAATCTTTGTTAAATGAACTATATTTACATGCAGTGACTGACTTCAAATGATTCAGCAAGGAGGACTTGACATCACTGAAGAAACTTTGTTTGCAAAATCAATGCTTCATCGACAGGAACATGGGTCTATTTTAAGAGTGCTATAATGGTTGCTTTTGTTGGCATAAATATCAGATTCGATCACTAAGATTAAATGCACTCCCACCCCTCTCATTGACCTTTCCAAGTCCACACATCCTCTTTCTTAAGAGTGCATGAGAAACTACCCATGCCTTGGAAACTCTTTACTCAATACAATTACTTGTAAAGAAATTATCTGACAATCCTACTCGATGAAAATAGACGAGATTTTAGAGAGAAAAAGCAGGCCAAACTTTTGGTTTCATCATCAGCAGTTACACAGATCACATTAATTGCATCGGGAAATATATGTTTGAGGTGGAAAGGTTAAAGTACATTAATAGTTCATGAAGTTAACATACAGTTAAAATGGACCAGAAGTGATGAGAGGGTATGATTGGGCAAACCTTAGATAGATATTAGCCCAAATGCAGGACATATGGAACATCTCAATACTCAAAAGGACAAGTTGTAAGGTACAGTTAAATCTCCATCTGCTGATATCTTTGCTATCTTTGGACTTTTCGTTCACTTCATCGATGAGGTGAAGCAACAATGATCATTGCCTTAAAAAACTTCTGATAGTCATGCCATATCTGCCATCTGCATGTGTGATGAGGTCTTGATATACTTGGAGACAAGCTATCCGCCAGGTTGATGGGGCCTTTCTGCTGACCAACACAAAGGCACCAATGGGGGGAGTTTGGCTCCAGAGGGTGCTGGCAAGGTGATTGGGTCACACTGTACACGTGCAGTGGAGGAACGGCACTATTACAGTGAATTGAGAACTTACCATGATTGGTTTGCCTAAAAATGTTTGCACTTCTTCCCGGAGGTACTTGTGAGCTGCCTGAGCATCAGTGTCGTTTTCAAAGGTGATATACCAGTTGTTGTTGTGGGCGAACTCACAACTAACAAACTTTGGACATTTACTGCTACTGAAGAGGGCTTTGACTTTCTGTAAGAAACGAAAGGAGACGGACGGGGATCAGTCAGACTGCGAAAGATCGGGATACTTGTCCAAGGGAGGTCCTTGGTGGCAGAGTAGAAATAACTGACAAAAGAAAATAGTTCATGCAGCTTCTTAAAACCCTTTCGTTGACTGCTTCCACCTTAGGCATGATTACTGAAGGGCAGCCTAATTTTAGAAGCTGAATCCAACAAATAGTTCTGCCTCTGAGTGAAGCAGGATAACAGTCACTGAGGTCAATATGTCAATCGATGGTACTGAGATACCAAATGTTTTTCAAAATATCTTCATTTATATGTCTTTAAATGTCTTCCATTTGGAATGTTTGCTTCTATAGCTTCAATCAACTATGAAATTTAAGACTGCATACAAAGTTCAGAACTTCGTCAGAATATTGCCTTGACTAAACAAAAAATTATGGTAGAGTAAAAAAAAAAGAAAAAAAAATGGGGGGCAGGTTTTTTGCTGCTCTTATTTCTCTATCAGGAGGTTGGGGTCCCACTTATGGATGCTTCAAGTATGGATGACATATGACTGAAAAATTCTCATCATCTGATCCACCCAAAATACATCCACAGAAGTCTTCATGGGGTAATGGGTGGGGTTGGGGGGGGCCTGCCCCCAAGTGAAACTTAGCGCCCCCTGCAAAAGCAACAGTTTCGTAAAAGGTGCTGCCATTTCAAAAAGAGCAAGGAATCGTTTCTTAGTGACATGACTTTCCATCATTTAGAATCTCAAGTGTAAAAAATACAGTATCTGGAGGTCAAATTAAAGCCCCACACCTAGCAATCACTACATGATTTCATACATGTACTTCAACACTGATCCGTATCTTTAAAGCTATACCACATAGTGGCAGCTCCTTAGTTCAGTATGAGGTACAATACCATATTTCAAGTTAACAGCAGAACAATTAAACCAGGTGTAGAACTGAATGAGTTTTGTCTTGGGATTGAAAAGGAATAAATGAAAATTACCAAAGTTGTTTGTATTCACATTTAACTGATAGAGAAGATTGAGTCTGCCCCTGTCAGGACTGTATTTGCCATGAAGTTTACCAAGAAAAGTTGGGAGGTCTTAGAGTAAGGTCCCAAATCAGATGTCTAAGCAATGAAACTATGTCTTTATGCCTTCCATAATATGTCTAAGCAGTGAAACTGTGTCTTGAGGAGGTGAAATTCACTGCATTGATAATTGTCAATTTGGTCTACAGTTTCCGATTTGCTTGGTTGAATCGTTTCTCTGTAGCCAAGCATTCAAACATCCACCATTTAAAAGTAACACTGAGCTGTTATGTGCTATAACCCCATCTTTGTCCCTGTCACCTGACTGCAGTAGGTTAAGCACAAAGTCTGGACAGAGAGGCACTTTAAAATATCTCGGCAGGCTTCCCTCCCACTCAAATGAAATTTAATATACCATGACTGGGTACATACGCAGAACAGAAAAGCACTGATACAGCACAAATTGTACAAGTTCCACGAGCAATAAAAATTAATTGATTTGTTTTGCTGCTTCTCCCTTTTCTAATTGTGTGAAATGCAATGAACTGTACGGTTAATTACAAAAACTTGACATGCTCAAACGAACAGAGAGGAACCCGAGAATGAAACATGGATGATTATGTTTAATTCGGTATATAAATAAGTGACTGAATAATTAAAGCAGAGTGAACTTTGCTGAGTCAACAAGTAAATGGCTGACAGTGTTTGTCTTGCATGTCTGATCGGGGGGGGTTTCTACCACTTTTAGGGAGGGAAAGTCACATGACTACCATAAGATAACAGTTCAGAGAAGTGGCTTCTAGTCTCAAGTGACGATCAGGAAATATGCAGGTGGGAAAATGATGAAAATAAACAGTGCACTTGTTCATGAGTCAGCAAGAAGCTTGATCTTAATATGCATATTAATTGATCCAACAATAAACCAACCGCCAAACCTAACTATCAAACCGAGAGCTTACGGAAATGGAGAAACGAGAAAACAATTAAGAGCTGACAAAAGTACCGTGTAAATAATGTGCAGACAAGGATGTAAGTGAGTTTGGGGAGAAAAACCGGAAAATTTAGTGACAGAAAACTTGTAGAATAATACCAACACACATGTAGCCTAGATCTTTAACTTCTCACACACTACTGTATTGGTGCCTGAACTGAACAAGGATTGTAAAATGGAGGAACAAAAGATTGGATGAATCTACGACCCGGCTCATGACAATGGACCAAAATGATGCGGTTCACACACAGAATTAGGGGACTATATGTAACAGGGGGAAAATGGGGGAGGACCAGGCCTCTGGGTTATGACCTTCAAATACTCTTCTTACCCAAGGATCCTGGTGGACAATTAAAATCACAAAGGGTTGGCACTTAATTTTCAAAGCTGAATACTTATCATACAGAGCTCTGCCAAATCTGGCACACAAGGCATGAGGCATAATTAAGTCTTTGACCTGCATGTACCACAAGCCACTACACCAACTGATCACCACCCACATCTCCATTCCAACACAGCCACCAGCGCAAACCTCCCGGGCATCTAAACCAAACAGGCTGCTTTTCACTTCAAATTTCCCGGTGCCCCTTTGAGGCCCTTTGGAAGAAATAAATACTTCACCTCGATTGGCGTGTTTTCATCCACCTCACGGAGAATGATCGTACACCTCTTGTGATTGGGGCGAACTTTGCATTTTTCACCGTCCACTTGTACCAGCGATGAATCTGTCATAAACGAGGAGGGACATGCTCAGAGTTTAAATCATGAACAAGTGAACGAGAAAAAAAAAAAAAGCAATGTCGGCCTCTGAGGACCGATCAACTGCAAACTGGCAAGTCTGATATATGTGACATTAAATTACTGTTACCAAAACCATATGTAAATGTCAACTGTGACATCTGTTAATGTGTGATGTCGTGAGGTTGGTGTGTGCATCAGAGGTAACAGAGGAAGGAAAAGCAAGGCACGGAGGAATAGCAATAATTACAAAAGAGGGCAGTATGTAGTATGCAGATGAAGCGTATGACCATAACACTTGCAAACACTGAATTTTAGGAAATGCGACAAAGCTAGGCAAACAGGAAAGTGAAAAAGGCATCACCCAACAGTTACTGAGGGGATACTTGTTTGGGAACTTCCAGACTTCAAGTTTATGATTCCCAAGGATAAGGAATAAAATTCATCCATCTAAGGCATTTCATTTTCAACACAAACTGCAAACTACATCCTTAAAGAGGCTCATTGTGTTGTTTGGTGAAATTTGCCAATTTTTGCTTAAACCTGTCAAGCTTCCTTCACATACTAACAACAAATAGTCAAACTAAGAGAATCCCAATATTTTACATACAGTACAATAGAACATTAATGAAAGAATAATTAACAATTTAATTTGGTTATTGAAAATTTGTGAACAAACACTTTTCATATTAGTAATACATTCACAAAAATGCAAGCAGCATAAATAATGGTAAACAAATTGAAAATTTTGACAGGTTTCATAACTATTGGATGTGAAACTTGAGTAATGATGCTAATTGTAAGTATTGTCAAGTGTTAGTACCCTTGAAAATAACAATCCTTGTTGAAGTGAAGTCAGTGAGCACCCTTCTTAAGATTAAGAAGGTAACCACTGCCTAAGGATTGGAACCACCAAGAGACATGGGCCCACAACTCCACAAATTCCTCACAACTCACTGGTGTGCGTATTCACAAGTGATTGTACTTACTCCTTTGCCTTCACTAATGCATTCATTTTAGGCTTACTTTGTATGCCCTCAAAACTAATTCTAGCAAGTCAGCCCTCACTAAGCTGAGCAACATCGGATAAATACAGAGTTTATTATTTAAACATACTGTCAATACCGAAAATACAAGTTAACCGTAAGTTCATACATGTCTATACTTCAGTTAATTATTGAAGCTAGGCAATCCAAATATCGACAAAATGGTACCACCATACTCCAGCTAAAGAGCAGAGACGGAAGCCATACTTTGCACAGTGGACTTACCCCTTAAAACATCTATGATTAATGAAAGGTCCTGTGTTAATTTCTTTACAGCGTTAAAGTTTGCTATCGTCTCTATGGCTACGTACTGGTCGGCATCCATTTGTGACTGAAGATATCTGTCATTTGTGAGGTTTTCTCTGCAAAAATATGAAACATCAAAAAGTGAAAAAAAGGTGAAATGAAAGACATTGTTCTGTACATTATGCAAATTTCTTTGTCCAACATTTGTACCTTGTGGTGAACATTTTAATTGATTATGCATGAGGTCAATATAATTCAAAAATGTTTCTGTTCAATGTCTATGAAGCATACAGTATGACAGCATCAAAGGAAGTACTGTATAAAGCACATTTACATGACCGATAGATCAGACAGACAGGTAAATCTTTACCCCTCAAATGTCATATTCTCTTTTAACTCTTTCATTGGAACGATTGTTGACATGGTCCAATCCCACCATGGATAATGAAGTGAAAAACACATGCAGAAATATATGTGAAAACGAAAGGATGGCACGAACATTGTCACACACTGTGAAAGTATAAGTGCAAAATCCAGTAGAGAGAATATTGTAATGGGATGTGACAGTTCTAATACTGATAGGAATGTAAATGTTTCTTTTTATTGATTTATTTTTGATGACCACAGTCAGTTTTCATGTGAGCTTATCCTCCTGAAGAAGGGTCACTGTTACAGCACATAATGGCTATGCATTGAAAGGCTTGAAACGACAGTACAGTAGAGGTGCTAGTAATACTACAGTTGTGTTTGAAGGCTTTGAGGGATGCACCATAGGGGTGGGGGGAGTGGTGGGGTATGGAGAGGTGGAGAAGGGAGGGAAGGGGTAACAGATGATTATTTGACTACACCTGCAGTAAGTACCACAATGCCGACACCGTCTACATTTCTGGTTGCGTTAGTTTTTCAATGTCATACAGTACAACCTCACCTAATGTTAACAGAAGCAATAATGTTGAGATTTGGAGTCCCCCAGCAGAAATGTGATACAAGTACCACACTGTATCTTCTAGTGGAGCAACAACCCTACAATGACATAACTCCTTTTTTTTTTAAGCATTCACAACTCCTTGTAATCTATGTTTACTATCTTTCGTTGGTGCCAATAATAGAGCTTGAGCTATATCAGGGACATTCCAGCTTCTTTCTTTTTTCTTGTATTTTTGTAAGATACAGGGCTCCAGGAATAGCTGGCACCTGAGAGAGGTTCTTAAAATAGCGCATTTAAAAAAACTTATAGAGCTTATGCCAATATTTTCACACAGAAAATAAAATAATGAAAGAATGCATACACTTCTTGCAATCAAAATGCGTCCTCAAACATCGACAGAAACTCAAAAGAATTCTCCAGATGAAGCCTTAACTCCGGTCACAAATAAGGAAAAAATCAATAACGATCAAACAAGGCAATTTTCCGTGAAAACAACACCCACAAAAACATTCAAATTGTAACAAAACT
Organism: Stichopus horrens; assembly: GCA_009801055.1. Classification (NCBI taxonomy): domain Eukaryota; kingdom Metazoa; phylum Echinodermata; class Holothuroidea; order Aspidochirotida; family Stichopodidae; genus Stichopus; species Stichopus horrens. The sequence continues at coordinate 19,283 of VJOZ01006987.1, read as the reverse complement.
CATTGATGACATTTAAGAGAGCCTTATGCATAATTCAAAATAATGGCAAGGGTTTTGCTTGCTCTCGTTCTCTGCACAACTTCTAGGTCATATGGCTTGATTGGTCCATGCCAAAATTTCGGCGGCTTCAAATGATCCGCATCCACACACATCTAGGAGACTGAGAGTTCTAGGCATGTTGTTTGTATTAATAAAGATTTTATGAAAATGTTTTGAAAATTGTCGAGCCTACGCAACATCGAGAGTTTTGAGAAAGAACGTTTTTTTTTTTTTCTAATATTCAGAATTTCTCCAAATGACTTAGAGAAAAGCATATATGTAACGAGTATCCCTAAATATCTCACTAACCAGCCAAAATTTAGACTAATAAATCCAATGATCCCCATAATCCACACAAAACAAACAATGCAGTTGTAGGTTTCTGTTAAAAGTGAAACAGACCTAATGAAAACTGGAGAATAAAATTTCAAGTTTCTATTAAAATTTTGGGCTGTTTTCGGCACAATCTGCTAATAATCTATGCAGAAAGAATGTTTTTGGAGCTATCAGTAGGAAGTGCTGGCAGAATCATGTCTTTATCACAACTTTAGTGGTCCTGTAGGTGTTCTCCTTTACGGTAAAGACACGAATATGAATGTAAAGGTATAGAAACTAAAGCCTTATTGTATGTGATTGCAATTTCAAGGTGTCTTTACTGATAGCAAACTGAACTGGAATGAACACTTAATTTTATCTAAAAACTAGCAAATTTTTCTCACACCCATCAGGTACCACACCAAAAACGTTGATTCTATTTGTATATTGCAAACATTGTCATTTCTTGAGTTATGTATGCATCTCATTTGTGTGGGGGGATTAACTAATTGTCCTACATACCCCCAACTGCACCTACTCATTGACAGGACCACCAATTTTGACCCCAGAAGTAGAAGGAAACTCTGTTTTCAACTATTTGCAGAGACAAGTAGGCCAAACTCAGC
>VJOZ01006971.1:0-11768 GCA_009801055.1 Stichopus horrens | reverse complement strand
AGCATAGATCTGAATATGTGCTTAATAATCCATTGCAAGTGCTTCAATGTGTAGGGATTTCTTACTGTAATTACAGGCATTGGAATTAAGTGAAAAGCACGGATATCTAGGTTGGAAATTCTGACGAGTGTACCATGCCAAATCGCAGAATACATTAAGAATTCCTCTGGTTGTCTAAGATGACCGGAATAACTGCCAGGCAACCCAAAACCATCAAATCAAGCACACCTTGTGGTCCAGTGGGACGATCAGAATCCCAAGAAGAGCTCATATATGAAGATTGAACAGTAACACGAATGGGACAGAGGGTGAGACGTTCACTGCACCATTGGCCATGTTTACATGCAGAACAACCAAAAAAGTCAGCAAGTTGAGCAGATTTATCAAAGTTGGAAACCATGAAAATTAATTGATTTATACTGAAAACCAGACAAAGATAAAAAAGATATCTAGATAACTACATAATTAGTGGGTCAATAGGGTGATCTTTTCATATGCATGGAAGATGCATAGTTGCAGCAAAACACAACCAAAAACATCAGCCCAATACAGCATCTGCATAAATTTTTATCACCCACCTGCCCTTCAGTCTGGACACAAACCACCCCACAACAAAGAAAAAAGGCACATCAGTCCATAATAGGCATGGTATGATCCTGTGCTTTGAGCACCGTGTTTAAAAGATGATACACATGACCATGTATTCTACTGCAACACTCTCCCGGAGGAGGCGGATAATGAAGTCACCTGCACATCAAGTTACCCACAACTGGCTGAGGTATTAATAGCTCCATTTCGATTTATGGCTAAGCATGCATGGTGTTGGAAAATAGTTCTATTCACATGGCATCTAGTTTTGGATGGCCTCTGAAGTGGCCATGTTACTTTGTGGCAATTTAAAATGCATGCCATAATACAGTTATTTGCATGATATGCTACATGCAGTCAGCAAGTAGCGATGATACGTGCTGTCCCTAAGTAGCAATCGATTTCCTGAGCTGCCTGAAGACACATCTCCTCTGTGTATTTCAGCCATGCTGAACAAACGTGTTGTAATTTGTTCCCGACGTCACCTACAGCTGCCTGGTACTCTCAGTGTGCAACAACATTGTGCACAGTTGCATGCAAATACCGGAGATTTTATCTCACCGACTGCATACTGTTTCCAAGGAAACCAGCTTCGTGTCGTATATTTCTTCTTTCTCATTCATGAACTTGCATTTCAAAGTCAGTTCACTACGTAAATATCACTGATATTTATCGGCTATTGCAAAGGTTGCTCACATGCACTCCATAATATGCATGCACTTTCAATACAATCCTTGAAGTAAAACCCAAAATATGACCAATTCCATGAATCGAGCATGAAAATGTTCTACACATTCAACTCAACCGAGTCCTGGATCAATCATGGATTGGTACCGTTTTGCTTTCGCTGTCTTCCCTCCTATGGCCTGAAATACTCACCAACTGACTGGATACAATGCCCTCTTGGTCACATGAAAGAGAGTTTTGAGTGCACTTGTTTTCGAAGATGCACCAATCGCAGTTGAAGTTGTTCGTGACGCAGTCTGTGCATGACGCGAATCTGTTGCAGTCAAAGAAATCGAATGTGGTGTTCACGATGGTACGGTCTGTGTTGGTACTACGGAGGCCCAGGTCAACCGTCAGAGAAGCTGAAGAGGCAACGAAATTATGATGATAGTGATGATAATGATAACAGTCGGCTCTTATACAGCACTAATAAATAGAGGCATCAAAGCACTTTGCAAGTAATGAAACTATGTTTCCAATAGATACAGTACTGTATGTCAGAAGAGAGTTTCAAATACACTAAAAGATTCAGTTTTTTTGACATGCTTGGGGTATCATTTCAAAGACATGAACAGGAGCAAAACTAACTTGCTCATCCACTTTCTTGCAAACTCTCTTTGTCATTTATTTGAGAATACATATTTTTCTCCCAAGCAATTCAGGAACTGATGGACTCAAGTACCTCTTGACCTCTTGACCTGATGAGAGGCTGAGAGGTCCACTTCATACACATTAATTTGTCTTTGCTTTATTAACGTACCTCAAAAAAAAACACAGCCCAACAGAGACCATTAAGCTCTTCATTGACCTTGGCCTCACCGATTACGGAGAGGAAAAAATACAGCTGAGTAACAGACAAAAAGGAATACACTGGCCTATGAACAAATGAACAAAANNAATTATGCCAAGAAACCATTAAAATCTCCACACAAGAGGTATCTTTAAGATCCTTTCAACTTCTCACAAGAGCTTTCAAATGACAAACAAATTAGTGGCAGTGGTGTCGCATTTCATAACCACTTATCTTCAAGCCTGCGATCACCAAGCATCTGCTTTCACGTTCGCTAAATTGGCTATGGTCGCAAGCACTCAAAACATTCCTTCTTTTTCTTCGTTTTTCTTCTATTGCTTATTCTCATAATATTCCTTCCGAAAAAAGTTTCAAATGGCTTCAGTAAACAGTTAAACCTTGCAAGTCCATCTTCACGAGATGATACATGTGGTTTAATGACACAGACTGCAAACTTCACAGACCGTCACAACACTTCAAAGGTAATACAAACTAGTAACTTCTACACAAACAGCAACTGATTTACAACTCTTCTGAGTTTCCTGCAAATTATCAAAACATCCATATGGTATATCATTTCATAAATCATAAATTTTGTATTCTCCTTTAGTTGGCAGCTGCAAACCAATGTGCTCATAAAACTGCAGTCCCTACTCACTGGTGACTTGGCCTTTATTGAACATGATGATCTTTTTTGGTGTTCACATAACATTTTTTTCTCCACAAGAATAACAGCTCAGTTGGAGACTACCACGTAAGAAGCACTTTAATATCAATTCACAAGCCACACTTGGAGGGATGTCAAAAATGTACATTTCAACAGTTATCAAAATGTAAAGAAAAAGAAGAAGTGTTGATGATTTTTTTAATCTTTTTAAAGTGCAAATGTAAAATAGATTCAAAGCATGCTACTTAATTGTCTGAAAAATCATCTGAAAAAGCCACACAGGTTGGCCACTGTGGTAAGAAAAGAAGCACCCCCCCACATTTCATCTAATTAAAAACAAAACCACTGTGATACCATCTCTTGAAACCTAACCCACAAAGAAAATAAGGAAAGATTAATGACAAACCTGTGTTCTTCCTGAAGATTTCATGACAACCAAAAACTAGGCCACTGTATATTCAATCATATTTCAGCATAAAGCAGGAACCTGATGTAGTATGCCTCTAATCTGGTTCAAAATACCTTGTCTCCCTGAGCCCCCCTGAAACCAAGAATTGTGGCTTTTCACGATGGATGGATAATGCCCCCTTGAAGCAGGGCCTTGAGTAGATAAATATACAAAACAAATGTTGATGTAAGAAAACAAATTTTTGCATTGCTTAATAACTTTTCTTCCCTCTTAACTTGTTTCTAATTTTGTTCCAATTTTTTTCCTGTTTTTATTATATATTTTCTTCTCTTTTTTTTTTGAGTGTGGCAGCTGGTAATATTTAAATCATTTTTCACCCTCAACAAATTTATGAAAAGTATGAAGTGCAATGATTCAAGATTAATATTTCGTCTCCACGGTGGCTTTTTTTCTTGCCCCTTTGGCGAAGTAAAAGTGCAAACGTGGCATGGTCAATGAGCACAGAGGAGATCAATGCCTCTTTCTTCTTTTTTTTTTGTTTTTGTTTTTTTTGTTTTTACTTGATGAGGGAGGCTGGCTCAGTGATGCTATGGGAATGGTTTCCTCCGAGGAGATAACGTTGTCACCTTACCTTGGATGCACTTTGATGTAGTACCCATGAGGAGGTAAAGCAGCACAATGGAGACACACAAGTGATTTTTTTTTCCATCAAATCTAAGGAGGAGTTTCATCATTCCAATGCAATCATTCCAATTCTGTTCAAACACATGTAGCTGTTTTCTTCTCTTTTTTCATTGCAAGAACCAAGTGAAAGATTTTAGTACTTGACTTGTTTCAAATGAATACTGAGAAACTGTCATTTCACCTAACCTACAAGTGCTGACCCTTTGTTAGGTATATTGTGCAGGTGCTGTATGCTATTGTCTTTTGCATGGTAGTCAAGTTTGTGTCCAAAGCCGCCTTCGAATATAGGACATCCGTTGTTGTGTGATGTTTGACTTTCACTAAAAAGAACTCGTGACCTCTACATCAAAATGATTGGACTAATGATGTGATTACCTATTTGGAACTTTAGAGGTGTTATGATGTTGACTTCTGAAGGTGAGGATGAAAGTGCATGCTCTGGGTCACTCGTGTTCTATTCTTTCAAGGGATGCAATCCATGGTCAGGAAAAAGGGAATTTATTAAACAATAGGCAGAAACTGAAATCAAGTAGACCAACTGGAAAGGAAGTTTAATTATACACAAAAGTAGCCATATCATCCAAAAATCAAAGAGTCAATTCAGCAAAAGGATAGAGACCACCGAACATCCTAGCAAAGAGAAAGGAATGGGGAGGGCAGGGAACAAGTATGGAAAAAAAAGAGGAAGCAATCAACGGTTATCAATAGAACTTCTAGCGAGTTTATGGAGGGTGTCATAAGGTCATGACTATAGTACCAAAACAAATCTACTACGGAGGAAATGTAACAATACCTCTAACATGTGTACATATGAATAGTGTAACTGTTTTATTCTACTTTGCAGTCGACCTAAAATGTCAAATAAGAAGAGCTAGCCCTATCTGAGGGCCGCCTCCCTCTTGTGACAGGTTTTGCTATATTTTAAGCAATGCATGTCACAGTCTACAAGATGACTTCTGAAGGACGCCAACTGGCTTCTGACAAAATACTGAAATCTGTTCCTCCTGACTTCATTTTACTGCACTTCTCTCCATCTGGATCTTCATCTACCCATCAAGGCCCAAAACCGGCTGACGGACCAAAACTTCAATGAACCAGTAATTCAGACAGTGATGCAAACTCCCCACTAAATGCCGGTGTGATAAAATCCGGTAGCCATGTTGAGGTCTTGCACGTAAATGCCGGTGAGATTGAAAGCTTTGAAACTGATCAAGGCGCCATTCAAATAGCAGCAAAATTATTCAGACAAAGTTTCATCTTCATATGTTCGGCAACTTTACGTGAAGTTGGAGGAAGAAATTGAATTAGTTATAACGGGGCCATGCACTTGTATGACATAGCACTAGTGACCTTCACCTATGCTCATTCACACGCTCTTGCAGATCTAACACGTACACCAACCTTGACTTGTCTTTACATTGGGGGGTGTAGAACAGGTGACTTTAGAGACCGCCGCGACAGAATCGTATGTGACAGATGCAGGAGTGGGCGTGAAATCCCCGAAGACACATTCGTATCCCAGATTGGAGTTACCATCGGACTTGGGCAAGTTTACCACATCGAGGAGAATCTGCAAGAAGAAAAATCACAGACATGAGATACAATAGGTACATATAATAGAAAACCGCACGATGCTGACTAAATCATTGTAAGTGTCACCACATACAAAGTTAACGATCCCATTTTCATCTGTATCGACATTCATGCGCAATACACACCTCTGCTGTATATCCTACATTCTTTGACCATATAGCCAACAGCCAGCAACTTTTGAGGTCAGTCAGCCCTTAGGGTCACGCATAGAGCACAGTGCATCTATCAAAAGACACTGACCAAGGACTGTACGTCAACTGCGGTAAGACACTCTAACTGAATATGTCGGTATCATTATCCAGATAATACCTTCTGAGGACAGTCTTATAATCTTATAAATATTCACGTCGTTTTAAAACCACCACAGCACCACATCCTTTCATGGAATAGAAGCTGAAATGGTAGGGGCCCTCGCAGGGACCCAAATAATTCTGAAACAAAACTTAAAAGTGAGATTCGATCAGGGAGTTCAAACACGAGGGATGAAACGGATTTACTTCCTGAATACATTTACCTGCGAGTCACAGGCCACGGTAGGTAACACACCTGGGGCAACTCATCACCTACTTATACTGTTGCACTTGTGTACATGTGTTTCAGTGTCTTTAGGTGCATTTTAATTTGGATCGTGTCGAACATCTCTCACAAGGCAAAGAACGAGCCTTGTTTGGATTTCGTCAAATATTAGCTTCGTGTATCTGTGACGAGTATGGGAAGGTCCTGGAATCACTTAAGAAATGGACCGTCAAGGAAATAAAATGCATACAAACAGTAAAGTCTCAGAAAATTACCAATCCAGGGATGGCTTCACAATGTATGAACAAAGTGTCACACTAGAATCATCAATGTCTTTGGTTTGTGCGGATTTGGATTTCTCCAGAGAAGGATCCTAACATGATTGGTTGGAAGTATGTTGAGTGTCTACGTTTAAAACAGTTTAAGTTATACTAACCTTTTAACACTTTTTAAAGTACATGTGACATGAAGGACACATTTTTTTGAGTATTGACAGGATTAATCATTCTAGACACATTGACAAAAACCACAATTTCCATCACACTCCATCAAATATTGACCAATGTTCAAACTAATTTCTGTTNNAGTCACATGATATACCTAAACTATCATTTGTTTCCTTAACCTTTATTTTAAGAAAAAAAACTCAGAATTTTATATGCCCCAAAGGTTTCACTTTGAAAGCATGTACCACCTTCTTTATTTCCAACTATGGATAACACATATCAATGCAGAAGCCATATAAAAGTAATTAAGAGGCAAAACATATACTAAGCCTAAGCATAAAAACACGAAACACCACCACTTGCAACACTCCAAATCCTACTACCTTTGCATTGCCATCAGATGTTGAAAAGATGAAATTTTCTCAAAATGGGAATAAATAAAAGCATAGTTCTGTTAAGGATTTCACTAAACAAATTGTGAAAGAAACCAGCTCTTTTCCAGATGCACTTCACTTGGTCTTTAAGTGTTAAGGGGGAAGATACCGTTGAGACGGTAACACTGCTTTGCTACAAAATATATACATCTGCTGCATTGGCTGAAGATGCAATAGTTTTGTAGGGGCATGGGATATTTAAAGCCCTCTGCTCTTTTCTTTCATAGCATTCAGATGGCACTGTTTACTCTCAGAGGCATGATGAAGAAGGGACGAAAAACCTGGATGAACGCATGACAGACTGAGACAGACACACTGCCTGACAGACAGAGAGACAAAACACACCGACAGACTGTGACGATAGGGCATATGCTACAGCAATAGAGTTTCACAGACCAGTGCTCACCTTAACTCATAAAACCAAGCTAGGCATATTTTTCTCCTTTTCAATCTTGCAAAACTTCATTAAATGTAATATCAAACCATCACGTTCAATTAATTTAGAGTTTCCCCGCAAAGTCTGACAGATCATGCGTGCAGTCGCATCCACAACGAGCTGAACAAACGAGCACAAAATTTGAATTTCAAAAGGAATGACGATTGATGAAATGATAAACTTAGACGCATGAAATATTACAAAAGGCGGATTGTCTGATTATTGTTACAAGACAAGTCTGGCTCGATAACAAAACACAATTAAAGAAGACTTGCAAACAGAGCTTTGATTACAAAGAAAAGCTATTTTATTGCTTACAGCAAGAAATGGATCACTAGCGATGGACCATTGCTGTCAGAACCAACGGACAAAGTCATGTTTAGTCATACGGCAGGTAGTACCAGCTTTAAAGCGATAGCAGGTACTATAGTGCAAACTGTTACTGACTATGTGAATTGATGTACATAAATGACATAGTTTACCTGGGGGCTGATAGTTATAATCCATTACTTGCAAGTAATCTCAATTACGTTTAGGCTGTCTGATTATAATCGTCCTCAAAACAGTTGAGGCCAATTTTTCAACGATATGAACTGTTACTTGCCAGAAAAAGTATCACAAATTGGGGGCCATTGCGCTACCTTAAAAAACAGTGAAAAACGCCACCTTATTTCAAGACGTTCCTTACAAACTTTGGCATGACTTGAATAACATGGTTTAAATGTCAATCTGCAGATGAAAAGGAAGACATTCGAGCACGGAAAGCTGTGAAACATTTTGTTACTGCCCTGTTTCAAATGACAAACGCTGACATCTCGCTCATATATAGACAAGCACAGTAACTGCGAGAAGATATAGACAGGTAATTGACACCTTGAAAAATTCACCACTATCAGCACTACTCTATGTCACAGAAAGTGTAGCCTGCTACATATCCTATGGTCACTGAATACATAACTACTTTTATGTTAATACACTGTCTTATCTGTAAGAAATCTTACATCAGCATGGCAAAGTCAATGAATATCACACACATACTAAATACTACATATCAGGCTCGACACAATAACAGTTCTACACATGTATTTATATGGTAATCCATTTTATGCTGCATGAAGTCTTGCCACAAAATTGCAAATTTAATCCTTAAGTCAGGAAATAAAGCTAAAATTAACATTTAAGAAATCTCCCACCTTGGGAATGGATCATTCGTTAACGTCATCGTATTTGCATTAAGTCCCAGCTAACAGCTCGAGTAGATACTATGCTTTACGTTGTACGACATCTAACACAATGTAAGCCACTGAATGACAAGGTTAGATACCCCAAGGTGTATTACATCTTCTAATAGATGAAAACAGCGGCTTTGTTCCCTGCAATCTTGTCATCGATAAATGTCACAGCAATGGGATAGTACACTCTGCAATATGAAATCTCGTCTTCAATGGACGTCTTACTGTGGCTGATATTTATGTACACGTGTCATCTTATAAGTCACTGAATGTGCTATTCAATATGACAGTGTGTGGAGATTATTGAGTAATAATCAATATCTAACCGAATGTCATCAATCCATTTAATTTTATATCAGTAACCTTCTCTATTAAGTACATAGATACATGTCGTATTTATCACTCTATGTCACATCATCTCCTCATTGTTGATATATTTACATCTACATTCAAACTCAGCATACACTAAGTCTCACAAAAGTACAGTATATCTGCACGGTTAGATACACTGACATTGCAACTCTGTGCATTGATTAAATGCCTTCTATTAAAGCTTCTGTCATTGCCTTCCAATGTACTGTACCATATAGCCTTACCTGGATACAGCAAGACAGTATAGTTACAGGAATGGTGGGGAAGGATGAAGGGCTCACCTTTCTTACCAGCCCCCCCTGCCCAAAGAAGACAAAACAATATCACAGTAGAGACCCAACCTAAAACTGTGGTAATAATACCAAGATTTCGCATCTGAGCCATTTTCCTCAAAACGAAGAGGCCACCCCAACCCTTTCCCTATACCCACCTTCCAGGACACCCCCCACCAGAAAAAAACAACTATGTCTAATTATTTAAACATTAGATTTTAATTGGTTTCTAACTCTGGAGCATTGCATCTACGACACAAAATGACATGCTGGCATGCATGTACATCAAACAAATCACTGTTGTTTATTTCTGTGTATATAGACATGTAAACTGTTTCACTTGTTAACACCTTCTCGCCACCTCGATGGTGATACATAAGCACACTGACCATAAATAATGAATGATGTTCATGCCTGGCTCTCCAACTGACACATATTGTGACAATCACACATTACATAAACAACACACGATGCACATAAGTTTGCCCATGTTATGCAATCAAATGCATGTTCAGGATATATACTCCAGAAGATGTTGCCTTCCCCCACTCCCACCTTGTACATGCCATTGGTTCATTAATGGTGAAAATGTAACCACTTTAGTACAGCTGGATTCTAACAAGTGAAAACCTTGGAGCAAGGTAGTTCCTCGAAAGGGAGAGGTGAACATTACTGCAAGAACCCACATAATGTGTGGGTATCTTACGCATCCTTCCATCCAGTAATGTATTTTACCATAAAATGCAGTCACCAAGTTGGGAAACAAAGGAACAAACCGACACGAATGGTATGCAGAAACTGATGGTCACGATCGCACACCTAAAAGTGGTGCATTTTGAAAACTACGGAATGCTCTATCATGACTGTCACATACTGATAAGTCAAAGAGTTACACCATCTGCTCCTACCTTGCCCAGGATAAATTTTAACTCGTTACCTCATCTCTATTGATGTAATGTATATTTGGTCCATCCTACCTGCCCTCCATGTAACATGTAGGCATCCATGTGGCCTTGAGCTACCTGTTTTCTTTTTTGTGTGTGTACTGTAGTATGTATTGTCTTTATAGTTTACAAACACACTGTGACATTTCAAAGAATCTTATCTCCATCATAACAACTTGATGGCATGTTGTTACCTTCCAGGCTAGTCTTGGTGGAGACATAGTGAATCTTTTCCCTGCCTTTCCACATTGCCACAACATACATATTTTCAGTTGGTAGAGCTACTCCATGTGCGACCACAGCTGGCTACAGTATAGAGCTCTATGTATTGCTCTCCTTTGAACTGTTGCATCCTCTGATTGCCTTCGTCCACTAAGTCTTGCATTACTTCTATGTTCGTGGGTGTGTACATGATGACAAGAGGTACAGATCGTTCGTTCACTATTCACATCCATGCTTGTGTCAGTCACATACTGTCAGCATGCAATGTCACTGTGAAATCGATCTGAGCTATAAAAGCTACCTTATTGACATGATGTGTGAATTGGAATTGTCCATGTCATAATGAATATTCAAGTCCTCATTTGTTGATGATGTGATTGGTTCCTTCCATTACTGGAAGGAAAATGGCTGATTTTAATAAGAATCAAAAACACTCTCTGAGGAATATGACAAGACCATGGAGAACAGTGACTCCTTTATCCAATTAAGAGCACACTAAATCTATGAGATTTCAGAACTGTATAGGAAGTATCAGTACGTTACTGGAAGAAGAAAACACTACCATTGTTCTAACACAAGACTATTTTCATGCATGCTTTGGTAATCTATTCATAAGCATCTGGATTGTGGCGCCCGAGAAATCAAGTTGACATCGCAGTGTTGCCAATAAAAACTAAAAATAGACTTCAATTACCCGAGTTAAACATTTAGTAGTCACTCACAATGGTGTTCTTGAAATTAGATGCTTACACCCTGCACTTGGTACTCATAATGTTCCCCAGGTTCAAGTTACCATTGCTATATACCTACTACCTACTCATGAATTCTTGTTTGTTGACAGGTAACCATGCAACACCGTTAGTGAGCCTCACCATTAATGTGCCAAGCGTTAACAGTAATGACCTCTCGGAGTGTGACACCAGATTTATTTGCATTCGCTACTCATTTCAGGATGTACTTGTGCTATCACAAAACTGTCTTGGTCAGAAGCTTGACAGATATATGCCATTTGGTGGATAGAATTAGTGAAATACAGATGTTATGAAACAATTTGTAGTACAAATCCCATTATGAATACTGCAAGGTATTGTTTATCCAAAATTTATGGTTTAAGAATTAACAATCCACCCACTAAAGGTGTTCTTGAAATGTTTCCTTACATGAAAAAAAGTATGAAACATGGCCAAAAGATGATGTAAGTTATGTTTGCTATCAATAGCAAAGATGCAAAAAGGACAAGATTACCGAGCTGCAATTAAAGTTGCGAGGACTGGCAATTATGGAAGGATGGTGACTAGATACACACAAACACACACAAATGGCAGTTGCTAGATTATGGTCAGTACAGTAATGCATAAATAGTTTATACGACATGAGGAAGTTCGTGCTGTGAACTCCCCAAAGCTCCCTGGTTGGGGAATTCACTAGCGACGTACT
>VJOZ01006958.1:0-18243 GCA_009801055.1 Stichopus horrens | reverse complement strand
GTAATTTTGTTGCATCTCAAATTGTTTTTTTCTTGTTTAAATAGGCGATTTTTGTGAAGGGATTTGTACGGTCTTTAAACGCAAGACTTGCTAAAACAAGAATTTTAGATTCCAGAAGTTACAGATTCCAAAATTCTTACGCAGGATGTTTTATACACTCATGCTGTATACGTACGTGGTATAGTATTAACATCACCATAAGCAAAAAAAAAATGCTTTCTCGGTCGCGGTCGGGCTAGTTTGCCGGCTGTAACTTTTCGGAGAGATATCTTCAAATGTTGCACCTGGGGTTATCAACACCATTGTTTATTACGATTCCAAATATTTTTTTTATGTGTTCCAGTGTATTTTTCCTACCATACACTGGTTTTGTTGTAAGCAAGGAAGAGTGTTCAAACGCATCCTGCTAACCATATATGTTAAGGCCTGTCAACACAGGATGCGTTGCGTTCAGATCCAAATCAGTTTGAATGACTGAACATTAAACAGGAAGTGAGAGAATGAAGGAGAAAAAAGTTTTCCTCATTTTCCTTTTTCTTCTTAAAACTGTATACATGTGCTGCTGTGACATATCTACTTTATGCTACTTCATTCTTGCAAAGTAATGCATGAATAGGCCAAGTAGTCGTAACTTTCATAGAAGATAAGAAAAGACAACTTTATTAAATCCCTACAAGGGAAATTGCACGTGTGGCCCTACACCGAGCCCGATTGAGAGTTGCATGTGGAATTTGACACCAATAGAGTTTACAGGATTGCTCGTTCGAACAGTACAAAGCCGGAGTCGGATTTGTTCCAAATCGTTGTCCCATTCCTTGTCCTGACACGCATTGAAGCTAAAACAAGTTGTGGAAAGGTTTTCTAGATTAGACTCAAAGAAAAAACAAAAATCCCGAAGAGACTAGCGGAAGACAATGGCATAATCTTATTTCCGTCTATAGTCATAACGCAGAAGTCGTAGTACCAGTAGATGTGGCAGATCCTCCCTGTAAAGAAGTAAAAAGGACGCCCACCCAAGGGTGGTGGAAAAGGAAAAGTTCAAACCATGTAAATTCACATTTTTAATGTTAATGGATCTCTTGATCTCATTGTCTTCACGCTGTGACGTGGAAGCAATTGATTTTATCAAGGATTTTGTTCAATGAGCGAACATTACCTGCAAAAAATGAAGTCTCCTCTGCACTAGATTTCTTAGGTCTCTCGCTTCCTCCTCCCTCCAACTCTGGAAACCATCATACCTGCTCAGATTGTAGATATCTGTCAAGATAGATCTGTAAGAAACAAAGAGCGAGATAGACAGAAAATGATACGGCTGTCCCGAGATCAAATATTTGTGACAGCCGAACTTCTACCAGAATTACTTCCAATTAGTCTGAAAATTCATCACTTTACAATGAAACTGAAATTACTCTTGATTTTCAAATAAAAGTTACTGGGTACTTGGCCTACATTTGAAGACTGTTCTTGATAAACAGTAGTGTCGAACCATGCAGAACAATGAATAAATATCGCATAATCGATTCAGTAATCCTCATTCACATAGGAGAACCATTTCTAAAATCAAGTTACAGCTGAGAAACCTGCAAATGTTACAAGCACATTTTATCTTCTCACTGTGATAGTGTATCTGTTTATCTGGTTATTTTCGTGAACTCGGTGGCACAGATAGGCAGGGATAAGCAAATGAAGTAGAGAAAAAGAAAAATTAAAAACAGGAACACAAAAGAATAAAAAATAATTAGAAGAGGGTAAGGGTAAAGAAAATACAAGCTCCGGCATTTTTGGCTCCTTGAGACGCATTCACGGAATGACGATGGTTTGCCCATGTTCCGCCTCCAAAATTCAAGTTCCTTTTGTAACCAACCTCGAAGTCACTACAGTGGATGACTACAGCTATGCCTAGCCCTTTTCTCAGTTATCTTAAAATGAAAGAGAAGGCATAACTCATTATGATTCTTGTGCACCTCAACCCATCCGATATGTGTTACCATTTTTCATACATTTTTTTTTTGTTCTCATTAACTTTAAAATTGTAGACATGAAATCCCCTTGTCAAAACACTGTACATACAGCTTAGAGAACCCCTGGAAGTGCTATTTCCCGTCAGCTGGGTAATTTGAAAAGCCACCTTTCTTTCCTTACGCTTTGCGTAATTTTGTAGCGAGAATTCTAGGTATTTATTACACAACCGCCCTAAACTGTTGGGTCGCTGCTTAAAGGTCATTGCTTCACACATAAGGCCATGGGTTTCAAGTTAAAAGAATGTGTATCTGACTCACATTGTACACAAGCATTAAGGCTTCACAAGATACCTCTAAAATTGCTATAGATTTTTTTTCATTAGAAATAAATTTTCAATTTATAAGTAGTCAATTTGAGTTAATTTGCTTAAGCAAGCTTGGGAGCAGGCAATGTACATGAGCCTAGTAAAGGACGTACTGACACTGTGCAACAGTCCACATCATGCATCTTCCTTAAACTTTGAAAAGTCACGAGAAATTTTAATAGATATAAACACGATTTCAACTGACTTTCATTCAGGGTTCCACTCTGCAACTTTTGAATAGAGGAAGCTCCTTTTAGATGCATATAACACGAGCTTTATTTCATCAGATCAAATCACATCAGGATATACATACAATTCAGACTCATCTTGGTACTTTATTAAACTGGGATTGAATTGGCATATGATGTCAGATGTGTTCGAATGTCGATAAGTGCAACTTTTTGCACTTTGGAATATCCAATCCGCAGTGCACGTATCATATAAATCAAGATGTGGTCCAAGAAACTGATAGTATAAAGGACCTCGGTGAGGAAATTTAGAGCTCTCTTAGACAAAGATTACACATCGCCGACAAAGTAAAAAAGTGCCAGTCCGATATTGGGCATGAGGAGAGGAACATTTCCTTGAAGCACCCAGGAAATTTTGACCATGCTTCTCCAGTCTGGTTTCACTATTACAAAAATGCGTTGTTCCATCTGAGAAAGTTGAGCACAGATTTACACTTCTGATCTCTGGTTTAGGCAGTAAATCATATGAGAAAAATTTCTCTTCTGAAGTTGACTATACTCTTTCGACATGAAGATTACAGACAGAAATTTTTAAGGTCTTTGTAAATCTTCCATCATGGATATTTCCGAGTTGATGTGCAGCCTTTTTTGTGCTAGCTGTTTCAGATGGAGGTGGCCACTGATGTGTATCTGCAACTCTCTTCGTGAGAAAGGTGTTGCTTTTCCATCCATCGATATCCTCAAAAGGATGATCCAACAACAAATGTAGTTTGACATGTTTAAGGGTAAGTAACTTTGACAATCATAGTGAAATTTACGGTTCAGTGAAATTTACCCTTCAGTTTCCACGTGTGGTTCTTGAGATATTAGCAGTTGAAGTTGCTGCATTCGTTACCAAAAGTTAACTTGAGGCAAATATGGGAGAGGTCATCTTCTGACATTGATACAGCATGTTACGTTTGCTGTAAACTTACACACCATATTTAATATTTCGGTATGAATTGCATAATGTGTATGGGTTTAGGCAGTTTAGGGAGGGTATGAAAGTTCACATAACCATTCCCGACCACCCATTGATTTCAAGGTCAAAACAACAAATTCAATAATGAGAAAAACAAAAGACTGTTTGTACCTGATTCGAAGGGGTTTTACACACATCATTGTATAAAACGGTACCTTGGGAATCTTTTGCTGGAAATAACTGAACACTCCAATAGTATCACTTTCAAATGTCCCATGTCACTGTAAATAAAATCTGCAAGAGAAGGAATATTTTGAACGATTTGATAAAATAGCCCAAAGTGTCCGCGCATGGCTCTTGGTCAAAAATTACGGAACACTGTTGTTACGATAAACGACTGGCACTGTACAACAGAATCTGTAAGAGAAGTGTTCTGCATGATCTCATAAATTGGACCCATCATGAACCGCCATTGAATCACAACCATTCTAAAAGTATCATCACTGTCAAGTATTCTTTTTTCCAGACTTCTTGAATATTCCAAAAGCGTTGCTATTAACTATATATATGACAATCCATCAACCTTGCAAAAGTAACCACTAGGGTAAAAGCATTTTGACCAGCCATTGAATGGCCCATAGATGGCCCTTGAGGTTTACGCGAGGCCTTGAATAATAAAAACTATCTGAAAATTATCTGATTACTATCCAAGCAATTCTTTGACCTAATGAAGTCTGTACAACAGAATCTGTACGAGACGAATGGGTGGTTTAATAAAATGACCCATGGACCTGCAGTCATACTTATGTACCCAAAACGTCTGAGTTCGAAAAAACTACGTACCACCAGCCTAGCATGATTACGACGGATTATCACTACTGTACAACATAATCTGAAGGACGAGAAGCATGTTGTGTTCCGATTGGGTAACGATCTTACGATTCAAGCATCTTAATCTGGTTCGAACAAGATCTGTCGTATTACCACTTCTCGCTTTGATTATATTACACCATTGCACATTCAGCAATACATTTTTGCGGGACCCTCCCTGCATCTTCAGAGGGATCGATGCACTCATCTTCAGAGCATGCACTGATCTTCAAGTAGTATCAAATTTCAGACCTAACGTTCTGAAACACTTACATAGTCATGAAGACTCATGATTATTGAATGATTCCAAATCAACTGGATCTATATAGTTGCTGTTTCCCATGCATGATGATGACTAATGCAGAAGGGATCAAGCTAAATACGGTTTTTAAACTTCCATAACAAATAAACTGTTTATTTAAGAAAAGCAGTTCCTTTGAAATTAAGCACAAGTTGAGAATCTGGGATGCAAATTCATATCTATCCAACCTCATAGGTAGATCATAATTACACCTTCCCATGAAAATACCTTGTAAGGAAATTGTGGCTTGTTTTCCAAAGTTTAAGAGGATTAACATTGATAGAGCAATAGAAAAAAATATATAGCAAAAGATTGCCCCCTTACAGATAAGATTGTGTTGACATTGTAAAGGAATAATTTCGTCTTCTCTTGGGTCTTGGGATTGAGTCAACCTCTCCATTGAGATGAATTTGTATACGCAGCAATGACAATGACAATGTCTTTGTTTTGATGTTAAAGCTGTTTTGTGGATAAGGAACCCACCATTTCTGTTGAACTGCACTGTAGTGTCAACGTTTACCAGTCACCTGTGCTTGGTGAGAAACGTTTTATTAGTCATATCGAGGGAAGTAATTTCGAAGTGAGATCAATTCCTAATCCTATTTTAATGCATGATCACCTATTCGTGTTTAGATAGAAAGATGCATTAATCTACAGATATGCATCTTGTGAAACAAAAATGAATCCCCCCAATTTTCTGGATATTCCTACACTGGAAGAGGTAATCAATACTTTAAGAGATGTTACAATTTTAATGTGTGTAATCCTATGGCACAATCGGAAGAATAAAAGGAAAGCATAAAACAAAGAAATATTTAAAGGTACATGCTATTTTGGGTGTGGAATCGGATCACCAAAGACCGTAATCGAAAATTATACTTCAATTTGGGTTTGCAACTATGTCACATATTGCTGTGCAAGTAACGCAACCAAACCAAAGAGATGGTGTAACGACAATACTTTCATTGTGATAGTAAGAAAAAAGTTCCAGTTATCTGGCTAATGACATTAAAATGAACGGACAATACCTGAGAAATGTACATTATACAACATTTTAGGGGTTGCTATTACCTACAGCCTCACAGGAAAAATTCACAATCAGCTCATTGCGACGGTCAAAATTGCAGGTGATGCATGTTTTTTGGGGTTTTTTTTAAATAAAACATCCTAAAACATACCTAAATGACTTGTTCCTTTATTGTACTTTACCCTTATTTATCCACAACTCACTCTTTGTATGAATGTATGGTCTGACGGGTGCAACACATGCTAATACTAAGAAACTTCTGACTGTCCAAAAGAGAAATTCGTCAAATTTCTTTTGCCAAATTCAATATTGGATTACCTTTTTGAATACATTTCACTTATCACAGAGGTACCCTTCACGCTCAATCGATAAAGCGAGCTTTCATTGAAATCGCTGTTGATAAAATGACCCATTTTGAAATAATTACATTCTTAAAACAGCCAACATTAGAAATAAATGATAGCATCGAGACATTTGTGTAGGTGAAAAAGCTCTTTTATTAAATCTTCAACACGTCTGCATCTTTTAAAGAAAGATCTTACAAGATCACTATGTACGAATTTTTGATGACATCAACGTGAAGTGTTATATTAAAACAAATTGCTGACAAATTCAAGTCACACTCGGAGAAGAAATCCACAATTTTCAAAGGACCCATCAATCATCGGTTTCTATGAAGTATTTCACCAAATTCTTTCTGAGACTGGTACGCAAAGGTCATACACTAGTCCATTCAGCATGTTTAAGCTTAAACACATGATTTTCTTTTTCAATTTCAAGTGTAATTTTTAGGAATATATCATAAAATACACAAGGGTTTGACTGTGGATTCGCAAAACATGGTTCATCCCCCCCAAAAAAAAAATCAAAATTAAAGTGGACTACAGGTTCAAATTTTGGTTCAACCAAAATGACATTATCAAAAATGATCACATTCTACCGTTGAGACATATGGCATCGGCGCAAAACATCTGTTGATTTGTTGATTTGGCATTGATTGATCCATAAGAGATGTATATGTGAATTGGAAACATTTGAGAAATTTAACGGAATTTCTCAGAGGTGAATGAGATGAGAGAAGGTATTGAATCACAGATATCCAATGTTTGTAGTTACAAATTCAATCCAAGAGGCTTTTAGGAGTAACTATAGTTAAGGACAAGGAATATTTTGGCATGTATATTGATCCTTTTCATTTGTAAATTAAAACATATTTTTTAATGCTTGTATGATAGTTCTAAGGCTTAAGTAAATATTAACTGGCTTTACCCGAGCAATACGCATTGTAACACGTGTTTTCATTCATGGATTAAGAAATACTTTCTTAGTGATGATTTGATAGTTTCCAATCGAAAGCAGATCTTAGACTGATACCTCACAACAAATGATAGTGTGCATCTGTGGCAGGTCAAATAGACATTTCGTGGAAATCTGCCAGAAACTATGAAATGAAATAATGTTATAATAAAAAACATCCAGCTTAAGGTATCTTTCATTTGGATATTGAAAGTCTGAATGACATACACACACATTCCAGCCAATTACTGAATGCCTATATGGACGGATACAGCAAAACTGATTTTAATGTATAGTTAAAAGCTCTAAAAGACATTAATTGAAGTATGTATTGGGTGGTAAACGTGTACACCAATTAAATATACCAAACAGAGTCGTGTTTCTATCCTAACTGTGTTAATGCACAAAATGCAAACAAATTAAGTTGATAAAGAACAGTGACATAAAAGAAATGCAAATAGAAGTGTTTCTGAGTCGATGAAAAAATAAAAGGTATAGTTGCTCAAGTCTGAAAAGATGTAACTTCTTGTGCAGCCAGCCAAACACATTCCAGAGAACAATAAAACTGTCTTTTGAGACTAAATTGATTATTAGATTTCATTAACGTACACTTAACACTTATAAATAACCAACAAAATTGTGTACCTTTAACTTGTTAGGTTAAACTGGTAACAGCTCTAGTCTGGACTTCTGGCTGGATCTCGGTAGGAGTTGTGTTAGTCACACCACGCAAAGAGAACTAGAATATTCGCAAAGGACCAAAGGACAATGATGCGTGATGCAAAATGTATTCCAGTTGATTTTACATGTAGGCGAGAAGAATCAGCGACAGTAGCGTGCAGAAAGTGATGGCTAAGCTTTAGATAGTTGCAGTAAACACAGCTCCGTTCTGGTCTTCTGACTAAAGAATGGTAGTTGTCATGTAGGCTAAACTACTCAAAGAGAACTGTGATAGTCTATGACGCTTGATGCAAAATGTCTTCGGTTGAGATGTTTTACCCATAGGCCAGATACCACTGAAGGTAGTAGCAAAGATCCAAGAATTCCAGAATGTGCAATCACATGCAGGCTGAGGTCGATCTCACATGTTATGAAACACAAAAGGGAAGCACATACTATCTGAACACAGACATTCACTTCCAGTGAGAGTCCTCAAGTCAAATCCAAGTTTAATCTGTGAAGTACGTAGAGACAGCAAGAATTAGATGAATGAATGAATGAATGAGTGATCAAGAAGCTCTTCACTTGGTTAGAAAATGGTCAATCCCTGTCTATTCATACAACCAGAATTTAAAGAAACATTATTTGGTTTAAATGATGTAGTCCAGCTTTAGTTCTCTCAGTATCTAATGCATGACATGTATGCAAAAGGAAGTTTGCTGTGGTATATAATATAATACATATCAAATATAACACCTATTGTGATCCATTGGTTACTGCGATTATAGATATAAATCTAATATTACGTTCTCGAATGTTTTTCATAAGGTTTCAAAAGTTTCACCTCAATTAACCTTTCACCTGCACGAACAACACTGAGGATCTTCAACTCAGTCTGACTTACAGTACTATAAACAAGTTATGTACTGTCAGACTGCATGTATCTGTAACAACTTGAATTCTCAAGATTCTGTGTTTTGTGTGTTTTTATTTGTGCTTACTCCAGTTGACCTATTGCCAAAACCATTTGAGGTTTTGTGCAACTAGTTTCGCCGGGCTGCAGCTTAATCTAAGACCTCGCCAGCCCACAAAGCATTTTGGCCTAGTCTTGGCAGGTTACATTGACTGTTACCCTCTACAACGAGTCTAATGGTTAAAGGCTCAGTCGTAAAGCCTAAGATAGGCTAGCCAGCAACCAGTCCGTTGATACACAGAACTTGAACTTAGAAGTTACTGTCAGTGTCACTGGGAGTGAGCATTGACTTACCTTAAAGGTTGCAGGAGTCCTACATCAAAATCATGATTCTCCAACCAGTTTTGGATAGACATTTCTAGAGACGACAATTTCCGTTGCAACTAAAGACTGGATAAACTAGATATAAAATTTTAAATGCATTTACAGAATTTGCAATTACAGAGTGAATCCTTCATACGTTGGCTTGTAATGTTAATAGACTGCCACGTTTCCAGAATCAACGTTACATGTGCACGGCCGCACGGCCTGTTATACCTTGGTTATACAGGTTTTAACCTTGCGACCCGACCAAGTAACAATGATGTTCTGGTCATTAACTGACTCAGAATATTGTTTACTGGCTGTACTTGTCTTTTGTTCGACAAAACTAGATATCCATTCAGTTGGCTCAGTAATGGGCTCAATAACTTCATTTTAATATCATCCTTTATTTGTACAGGGCACGTGGTACTTGGGGTACGTGGTGGGTACGGGTGGACCACAGGTGGTACATTCTGGTGGAGTGTAATGTGGAGCTGAACTTTAAATTTGTCAATTTCTTGAAATCTATCTGGGTACAGTCTTTTAAGGTCTGCCATGCTGTATGCGGCCACACTCTGTAGTTAGACTACAATTAAGAGTTACAAGTTTTACCTCTTCTGATGGATGTAACCATAGAAATTGCGGGACCTTTAACGTTGGCAATATAAAAGTCAGTTTAAATACTGCAGTTATTAAATTTGTACAATTTGATTTGTGAATGCCACAATGGCGAATTTTACCATCATTGTATTCTGTTACAGAAATGCTGGGGGTAGCAGTAGTTTCGAAGAGTTTTACGATCTTTACCAATTTTGGAAGGGAACGTGGGACTAAAAATGGGAAGAAGTAGGATATTTCCTTTAGCCCCTGTATCATCTTTGACCCTTAAAGTAGCTTTCTTTTTGTATTAATAAATAAAGTAATATTCAAAGTGGCAAATTTTTTTATTACTTCCATTGACATAATAAACACGCACTGATTCATATTTCAGCTGTTCAATATTATCGTTACCCTTGTACTTATTTTGAGATTTGAACTCTGATTGTTGCTTTGTACCAGAGGAATTCATATGAGATTTAGTGTTAGCTCTACTCTGCATCCTTTCGGTTTTTCTATTTTGACGTGTCTTTGTCTTTCAGTCTACAAACTGGGTCCCAGTGATTTGCCTGCTCACATTTGCCAAAGTTTCAAACATAAAAAAAATGCAGCATCAGCATGACTATTTATTCTTTAACAAAACAATCACTGCCAGAGTAAAATCTCTAAATGCTAGAACAAGGTCTAAAAAAGTGCTACCTCATGTTTTCACGTGGGACTGGAGCACATGGAAAAGTTAACCACAAACCGCTAAAATGAAGTTTACATTGACAAGGAACGAAGTATTTCCTTTAATAGTATCACCGATGTAGAATTTGCCTGGTTTGACTCCGTTCTTACCTTTGTTGGTGAATTCCATTGTCTAGAATGTTTTTCACTGTCTTCTGATGATTCTCATCCAATTCTTTCTTCAATTTGTTCAGCTGAGCTGTCATGTAATACCACAGCTCAATGACTCCATTTTCAGTCTTTCTCCTTATGAGCTCGTAATTTTGGTGGGGTTTCGAATACTGGTTTGATCTTATTGCTGGTGGAAGACATGTAAAATCTTCCAAATTTTAAAACACTGTCGTAAATAATTCACTCATATCTAATTTTATTTTATCAAAACAAATTTTTTTATTCAACAAAATAAGAACTTAAACATGCAGTTACACAGAATAAATATAATTGCGTATTATATGCCTCGTCAGGTACGACCGAATGGAGGTATCCAAGGAGGGGATCGTTAAAGACTTATTCAAATATCACCGGAAAGCAAATTATGTAAGATTGACGTCACTATAATTGCATCTTAGTTGTATTTGAGAGGTTTTACAAATGCATGCTCAAAGAGCATGCAAACAGCTTTCCTTCACTGGTTGGAAAACCACAACTGTCAGACAAACTCTTTAGATGCAACTGTCGGGGACTGCGCAGATGTAGAGGGACATGTAGAGATCAAGAACTCCGCAGCTTCCGCAGCTTCGAACAGCATGTCATCGGCAACATAGGTGAAGAGAGCTTCGCAGACGTCGGATAGCACCGCAGATCATGCTAGGTATAAATTCTCTTGCGAAAGGGTTGAACACTGCTTCACATAAGTAGCTACATTTAGAGTTAGAATCGTTACGTCACAGCACCCACACACTAGCCAGTACCTTGAATGGCATTCATGCAACCCAAGTGACTTCGACTCAAACACGTGCACTTCGGCACTATCCAACCAAAACACCGATAATTTTACAAGTTAACGTAAATACGTTCCCCGGAAATAAAGCAAGGGGACTATGGTTTCAACATAAACTACAGGAAACCCCAACTTATCACCAGTTAGTTACACAGGGGTTCATTTGCTACTGCGACCAATGCGATCGCATCTGATCCTCGCCTGCAAACGTTGTTACATAATCTGGAGAGAAAACACGAACTAAGGAATTTTACAATCTCACCCTGTTTGACTCAAATGCAAACCAATTCAAGCGCATATGTATACAGGTGCTACCAAATCCCTAAGTAAATCAGAGGTAAGGTATTCAGGTAAGTAAGGTTTTCGCTATATAGAGTATATACCAATCTAGTCAAAACCTGTGACAAGTTGATAAACTGAGAAGGAGATTGGACAAAACATGTAATTACTGCTAATACCTTAAGACCCACCAATTTGAGGGAAGATAAGTGTGTCGCTGGCTGAGAGATATTTCATTCCTTTATTCGGTGATTCCAGTCCTATACCAGTCACCTTCCTGAAACAATCCTTAAACAATTATCTCGATCAGAACAAAGCTTTGAAACGTAGGTTTATGCCAACAATTACCTTTTCAGAGTGGGTGGTGTGACACTGTAAACTGTTTAACTTCAACGAATATAATATCAATGATATAATATTAGGCAGTATGCACTAATGGGCTATAATAGGTACAACCCTATTTGTTTTGACAATCTACAAAAGAAGTTTCCTGACATAGCCAGTTCTGGATTCTTTTTATGTAGTGTACAACCTACTTGTTACATTGTTATGCGCGTGAACAAATTAAGAACAAGTTGTTATATATATTCCTGACAACTGGCAATGTTGGTGCAGAGGAGAACGGTTTCAAGTCTTACTGTCACTGCAGCAGACCACAACTGTTACATTTCATTTACCCTCTAATCCCATGTAAGTGCTATAGGAATGTCAAAACAATATAAAAGACAGACTACTGACTCCGGCGGCGTATACTCCTGTTCAAATTGATATATCTCAGTAGCAATTCCCTGATTATACCAACATATGTGGCATCGTCAGCTGGGCGACAACTACATATAAGCACGGAGCTTAGACCAACTGCATGGTAACAGTTTAAGTACACACTACACTTAGAAGCACTTATATAAACCTACAAACAATGGGGTGGTTCATCAAACAATCGTTGAAAATGCTACCAATATAAAAACTATAGTGAGTTATGTCCACAATGTACGCTTCGAACGATGATCATACGTTATGTCCATATATGTTATTGGTTACGCCATCAACGAATGAATTTCTTTTACTGCTTAACAACAGCGCTACTCAGTTTTTGTTCTCCTCAGTCTCTTCATGAAATCAACCGGATAGCCTTTGGGAACGTCGGGAGTATTACTCGATTGATATTGTTTCCTTACGTACTTTGCCAAGGGCATGTACACGATGATATGTGTCCTGTCAGGTCAGGTGGGTGATCAAAGGGCATTGGGAACAAAGTGTTTTGTCGCATGTTAGTTTTGGTGCAGCTGATACAATGATTAGTGCAACGACCTTCACTGCTGTACTGGACAAATTCAGATTTAGAATTTAGAATTTTTGTTTTCTAGTTTTTCGATTGCCAGGACATTTATTGAGCAATGCATAAACAATGCTTTGTTAGCAATCAGACTATAAATCAAGTACATCCACATTCTACCCTGCTGGATGAAAAAAATCCTGCTGTCACAATAGCCAGTAGGAATTACGGAAATTTGCAGGTGTGCATCAACCTATTACTCAGACGTGTATATTTACTTTGGATTTTCAGCAATAAGTGGTATACTTTAGATGCATGAGTTTCAACAATACTGTAGGTGAACATGAGCACTTTGATACCTTTGATGTGAAATACACGATTAATAAACCTTTAAATAAACAGAAGCTTGTAACAAGCAAACAAAAATTCCTACGTTACATGAAGACAGCACATGCAAAGACAACATCAGATTGAGTGTTGTTATCTAATTGTATTTGTTTACTTATCTTTGACTATGTCTGGTTTTCTAAGAGTCTTAGAAAATGACAAAAATACATAAAAATATTCGCAGGGGAATCTAAAGCAGAAGAGAGCAATATAGACTACAGTTTGTTGTTTTACGGGTGGACGGTCTCTTCAATTTTCACCAAAGGAGTAGCCACAGTTGATTGGCTGGTCAATATCATGTCTGACGATGAAATAGCTTTTAACTCTTGACGATGACAGACATCAAACATTTCTAAAAAGAACAAACTTAAAAGTGACGGTGCTTTCAATGAAACAATTTCTAGCATAACTCTTTATTGCACCCCAGCTCACAACTTCAAGGTTTCAAATTAACTTTGGTGAGCAAGAACGTTGAAAAATGCCATTGCTTACAAAAGTGCACTAACCTGTTTTCTCTTCTTCTCGAACTCTCTGTTCTAAATTCTCCAAACGAATTTTGATATCTGGATTGTCATCTTTATTCAGTTGTAACTGATGAATATCTCTGAAAATTGTGAAAATCGCACTCATAAGAGACAGCTCTCTGCAAGTGTTACACCCTCTCAATTAGTACCTTATAGTTGAAGACTAATTGGGAACATGCATAAATGATAATAACATAGAAGATCCTCTTATTTGAGGTATCTCACAGAGTAGGAATCTATACTTGTTCGTATTTCGTCACCACTGGATGAATCATTGCTGTTAGTAGAGTGCATGTGGGCGAGGATCTAGCTGTGCCAGGAAGAACGTTATGAGACTGCTTATCTGCCAACCAGTAGGAACCAGGTGACCATAAAATGAGATGCATATTCACTGATGGGAACATTGTGTGGGTGTGCGTGTGTGGGTGTGCGTGTGTGGGGGAGGGAGGGGGGTTGTGGACTAAAAACAAATCTTTGAGTTTTTGGTCACTCACGATTGAATATGAAATTATGGTGATCAAAATCAAGGTTCTTTAAGTGGACTGTGGTCAGAAGCTTCAATACGCCAGTATCTAAATTTCTGAACACATTGGAATACACGATCTTTACTGTAACATTTCGATCCCGATGACATTTTTTTCACAGAATGCTCAGTCAAATAGTTGTCAATATTATATATCATTAATGATATAATTGTTTAAATTTGATAAAAAATACTTTACTTTTTGTAATATATATGCGTGATCTTTTAATAGTAAGTTTCAATGAATTAAATGTCTCTTTAATTTAACTCATATCGAGACATGGTATGATGCAACTAATATTTGTTTGTAAATAAACCCCAGGATTGCATGTGGAGAAACATTTAGATGTGGATCATGTGGGTGCGGATGAGTGAAATGATGTACGTAAATTTTTCAATAAGTATAAGAATTAAAAAGATTTCGCCAGCTATTTGTAATCCATCCTCAGTCTCTTTAAGTCTTTCTCTAATTGTTGTCGGTAAATAACAGTTGTTGAAAAAGTATGAAAAACGTTTGTGAAACCAAAACATGTCTGAATAGGTTCCTAATTATGAGAGGATTTCTATGATATGACTGCATTATAAGGAATTACCGTACGTGAACACATAATTGCGGATCTCGGCAAATATTAGGGTGACTGCACTTACCTGAGGAATTTCATGTATCGCATAAATTCATCCGTTTGGTAACGACCTCTGTTGAGGTTTTCAGAGATCTTTTTTAAGTCGGGAAAGCTGGCGACTCCCGTGTTGCTTACTAAAGAGAATGTGAAGGTTAGAAACACGAGGCTCCCGAGCCATAGGATGCCGATAATTAAACCAAGTTGCACTGTAAATTTCATCTTCGATAAATTTCACGTTTCCACCACAAGAATGCAAAGAAATGTAGCAGCAGCAGCAGCATCAGCAGTATTAGTAATAGTAGTAGTAGTGGTAGTAGTAGTAGTAGTGTTAGTAGTAGTAGTGGTAGGCGGCCTACATTCTCTGGAAATAAAAGGACTGGGGAAATGCTCATCAAAACCAATATAAGAGCTCACTGGTTATCATGAAACGTATGTATATGAAAGTTGCATGTACCATCAGTTTGCTGCCTGTTACAATTTGCTCTAATGATCACAAGTCCCTCATCCTTCTAACATAAAGCAGAAAGACAGAGTATGCCAATTAGCACTAGAGAAGAATAGAGTGCAGAACATATTCAATTAGACATTACTCTATAAATACCTGGTGGACAAAATCAATGCAGAGGCAATGCAAAAGGAAATTGCAACCCTTAGCCAAAGTTACATGACGTTGCAAAGCATCTACTCCCACCAGACAAACTTGGTTTTAAGTGTATTTTAAAATACTTATTGAGAAAATTGGACATATCAAGTAAATTAATGGAGGAAACTGGAAAAGTAAGAAAACCTGACAAGTATTTCCTGAATTGGGTAAGAGTAGGTTATTAATTAATAGATACCTACAGCGATGAAATGATACATAAATACACAGATCACTTTCTTTCACCATTTTGACTGTTAAAACAATTAGTCAATCCACCGAGTTGCAAGTTCCATCACATGTCGTTTTGCCTGGATGCATCACTCCACTAACTCCCATAATGGGATGAGCTTTACATAATCTCATCACTTTACGTAGTATACAAGGAGACGAGAAATGGTAGCCCACCTTACACCCCTTGTGGTATTCATCCAAAGCGTAATAGGTCAGTAGTTGTGGAGGTACCTCATGGTATAAGAATGACTTTGTGGAGGTACCTCATGGTATAAGAATGACATGAATCGAGATTATCCACTAGGGTTAGAGGGGTGAGAGGAGTGTCTAAGATTGCGTGCGTATGAATGTGTATGTTTGTACAACAGAAATTGTGTCACGATCTCCTCCTAGACGGTAAGTCGGATGACCCTCAAATTTGGTGGGTAGGTGCCAGGGTATAAGGTGTAGTGTCCGGCCAACCAATGTCGTCATACGTCAAAGGTCATTAAAACGAAAAACACATTTTAGCATTATCTCAATGTGTAAATATCCTACAGTAATAAAACAACCATACATGGAAAGAAGGGAATACGAGAATTTTTTACATAATAGTGACGTCACCAGGTTAGAAATCACATGATTAGGGGCTAAATCTACAAAAAGCTTCAAGAAGTGTGTCATATTCTCATCCGAGTCGGTAAGTCGCATAAACTTCAAACTGGATGTGTAGGTGCCCAGGTATGTCACACAGTGTCCGGCCGACTAATAACGTGATAGGTCAAAGCTCAAATGTCACAAGTCATAAAAGCGTGAAACACATTTTAGCATTGTCTCAATGTGTGAATATGCTAGAGTTCTAAATCGACCATATGTGGAAAGTACGCAATACGAGATTATTTTAAATATCGATGACGTCGCCAGGTCAAAAGTTGTGTAATTCAAGGTAAAACCGGAACTGAAACATGTCTCACGATCTCCTCCTGGACGGTAAGTCGGATTAACTTCAAACTTGATGGGTAGGTGCTCGAGTATGTCGTTTAATTTCCAACCGACCAATAGCGTCATAAGTTAAAGATCACAGACCATGAAAACGAAAAAACACCTTTTTGAATTATATCTATGTGCAAATATCCTAGAGTTATAAAATTCCGTATTTGGAAAGAAGACAACCCAAAGTTTTTCTTTACAATGTTGACGACGTCAACAGGTCAAAGGCCAAGGTCCAATAGGCAAAAGTTCTCAAAAAGGTGTGTCACCATCCCCCGTAGACGGTTAGTTGGATGAACTTCAAATTTGGTGGGTAGGTGCCTGAGTATGAGATGTAGGATCCGCTCGACCGATGACTTCATACGTTAAAGTCACGGTTACTACAGCACATAACTCACCGTGCTTGTGCGGGTAGTGATGTCCAAATGACTTTATCTTTGCCTTTTCATGAATGCAAAATTCATGTTGGCTCCATACACTACCAGCACCTAACACACTGTCTTATGTGCTATAGTAACAGTGACCTAGAATGTCTTGTACTGCGCTTACAAAAGAAACCCATCTGAGCGCAACTTACTTCACTACCGTAATAAGAATAGATTAACAAATGTAATTCGAAATGCTAAGCAATCTTATAACCATGAGTTATTCAATAATAATAATAATAAAAACAGTAGTAAAAAGATTTGGTCTGGTATTAATGGGGACGGGGAACTAATTGCACTGGTGCTGGCGTGACACTTACAAATAACAGTACTTCCCATACCATGCAAAGTAATGCCGAAAATTCCAACAATTATTTTACATATGTTGAGAAGAAACTGGCCAGTGCAGGACACCAATCATAACTTTGATTTTTACTTAAATGACATTAGTGTGCCAGACGAAGTTATTAGTACTATTATAACTCTTCAAAATGCAAAATCACCGGGTTATGACAACCTTACTAACGATATTTTAAAACAAATCTACGATCTTATTATCAATCCTCTTACTCTTGTTTTGAATTTATCATTTTCTAATGGTGTTTTTCCTCACGAACTTAAGATTGCTAAGGTCATTCCTGTATACAAGTCCGGCGGAGCTGATGCGATTTCAAATTATCTCCCTGTCTATGTTTTACCCGCTATTTCTAAGATCTTTGAATGATTTTCGTATAAAAGATTGTCATCTTTTATAAATAAGTATAATCTGCTTTATTCAGGACAGTATGGTTTTAGGGAGGGTCACTCAACATACATGGCTGCTTTAAAGTTTGTTGACGACATTGTGAATAATTTAGATCATAAAATTAGCACTGTGGCCTTATTTATTGATTTATCCAAGGCTTTTGATACTATTGATCATAGCATTATATTGACCAAGTTAGGCAGATATGGGATACGAGGTGTTGCACATAATTGGTTTAAGAGTTATTTAACAAATAGGAAACAATTCGTTCGTTTTGATAGCTTGAACTCAAAACTTAGTAATATTAAACTTATTGTACCGCAAGGTTCTATCCTGGGACCACTTCATGTTTTGTTATACGTAATTGACTTGTATAATTCAAGCCCTTCAAGTGGCTTCTCTGGAATTATATAGATAATGTTTCTAAATGGTTAGCGTCAAATAAGT
>VJOZ01006955.1:261-13586 GCA_009801055.1 Stichopus horrens | reverse complement strand
AGCTAGTTGTAACAACTTTGTATGGCATAGTTGACGGACCACTTTGTGTTAGAAGCGATGGACTGAAAACGCGGAAAACATAAATGATGAACGACATGACTGATTGGGCCGCCGATGGTTGTCCTTGTGAATTATGCTCCTGTTGTAACTCCTATTGACAGGACGTCAGAGAGAGAAAGAAAAAAGGTGTTACTTACCATTGCTGCCACGTAGTCCGGGTAGACTACGGCGTCTTCTAGCTCTGACTCTTCTGTTCCCCTGGAGACGTTGTCCAGTGAATCAGGGCTGGCTTCTTTTTCTAAATGAGAAAAGTAGTCCAGGATGTCCGTGGATGGGTGCGTGGGGCCATCCTGTCTGACGGGGATCTCCCTCTTGTCCTTGATTGGGCTCCAACTGTCCGATCAAATGGGTACCCAAATGGGTCTGATCAGGTCAAGTGGGACAGAAAAATGGCTGGATAGATACCAGTTGATCCTGAAAGGATCTCACTCATTTCAATATTGCCACATGGTGACGGGTAAAAGGTTGGGTCTGGTGAAAGGGATACTTGCGTGGAGTGCATGGTCGCTCTTGGATTTGCCTGGTCGTGATGGTACAAAATGACGTCGTTTCGCATCGAAACAAAACGCTAAAATATCACACAACGACAAATACTTGTTGAAAGCAATCGAAAAAAATTATCCTCGAGATTCACATGTTTCAACGTAAATGTTGACGGATTTGCCAGAGTCAGATTCTTTAAATGATTTAATGAAGTATTTATTACCTTGATGCTAGAAGATATAGTGACGGCATACCATAAAGTAGCCTACCAATATGTCTGTAAGTTAAAATCTGGTTAGCCTTCATTACTGTCTTATACACAATCTTTGCCTTTATATAAAATATGTTTCTGTGACACTGATGTTCATGAATACGAAGTGCAACTAATGAAATAGTTCCTTCCTCTTCATTGTCAGAAGATTCGACAGGGACTTTCTAGACAGCTATACGAAATCATTGGCAACGTTGTATTTGTATGTTTACCTTCACTTCGTTGTAACTAAAGCCAACTAAATTGAAATGCCATTGAAAATCCATGCTTCAGGCAAACTCATTATGACACATACATTTCACAACAGCGTGGACATGCAACCTAGTGTTATTGTTGATACTACTTTATAATTTAGATACGAATAGAAACGGGCGCTGTCACCAATTTGAGACGAAGGTAATTCAGAATAGCGCATACGTCTCAAAACCGTTACATGAAAAACACAGTTAAATGAATAAGTGTGATGTATTTAAGAATATAGAGTATCAATTTATATTCTACTAACTGTAACGGACGACGAAAGCTACCACGTATGCAGTTCAGGAAACTTGTTCCTCATGACATATTCTGTTTGCAAAAGATCTTTCACAGAAACAAAAGTGTCACAACTTTGGTGCCTTTAGGAAGTAATGTGAACGCTTCGAAATACATTTTCACATTTTCTGTGTTTGTTTTTCATTTGAACGTTACACTGACCCCACTGAATACCTTTAAAGGTAATAACAAGCATAAATGTAATAACCACTATAAATGTAATAATTTTATGCAATGGGACATACATGCACAAAAGGAATTTCGGTGTGCCAGTGGCATCTCCAAATTTTAACTTATCAAGACAAGGGGATATAAGATATTTTCAGGCAGCAATAAGATGGAGTATCACAGAGACAGTCAACGAACTTCATTGCCCCTTTGCAATGATAAGATTAAGTTTAAATGTGGGATGCACTGTTTATTTCCTTTAAACAGTTTGAAGTCAATTTATAGTAATACATAAAATTCAGCAATTTAATACAATTTTGAGAACACTATCAAGAACAGTAACACTTGATGCAACGTGTAGAACTTGAGGACAAGAGAGGCAGGGACTAGTGAATTACTTCCATTCAAAAACTTACTAAGCACCCCATCCAAAATAAAAATTATCTAAGGCGCTGTACATCAAAAGAAATAGTCTGTAGTATATGTAGATCCAGCAGGTAGGTGTTATTAGACCTCCCTGGATCCAGAATACAAAGCACGAAAGACGAAAAGTTGACAGAACAATGAGACAGAACAATGACAGCAATGAGACAAGAAATCGGCTAAAAAGTTAAACAGCTGAACATTTACAGTTTGGAAGCAACTAGATTGTCCGAACATTTGACATATATACAGACAGATTACAGTACAAGACATGCCAAAAATAAAAGACTTTTTTTTACAGATGGATAAAAAGCGACTTATTATGCTAGAAATAAGTAATGTCATGTTTTTGCAAAGAAAGTCTCACTAATTCATCGACATCATCTTCCATGCTTATAGCTCCTCTTTTCTTTGATTGTTTACAATGGAGTTAGTAGAGATGGTACTGTATAACAAATAACGGGTGATAGTTGACAGATAATGATTTTCTCTTGGGTGACAGAAACCTTCAAGTAACACATGGTAAATAGACTCTTTCCATTTCATTTTGAGACATGGTAACAACTAGTGAATTTTTCGACCTCGTGGGTTCGCACTTCTTCTGATTAATAACGTCACATTGAGTCTTTTTAAATATTTCCATTGATATCACTTTTTGCAGATCTCGATCCAGATTCATTTTATAACGAAAATCAAATGTTTTACAGTTCCGTCACTTCGCATGTCTAACACCCCCCTCCGCCTACCCTCCCCCCTCACCCACCCTATATTCAATAGATAAACCAATAGGTTTTTTAGCATAATAGCATTTTAGGATTTTTAGCATGATACCCAGAAAAAGTTAGGTTGAACTCTTTCTCTTTGATACTGAAGCAAATTGTAGCCATTGGATAACTCATTTTGTTGCTATGTACTGGGGAAGCAAAAAATACTGTGGAGTGTGTGATGACTGCTGAACTAGGGGTATCAAGGACTTCTCATAATGTTTTTTAAGTCACTCATATGACATAATGAGTCATACTAACCTATACCTATACAAAATGTTTTTGTTTGTATCGAAACTGCTTTCCTATTACTATCTTTAACCATTTCTGAATGAGACTCATCGCCATGGAGTGATGTCATTTGGTACAGTTGTCACATTCAGAACGATTCTGCCAAAATTTAGACGTGTGACCGCAAAGCACAAATTTTGAAGTTTCGAAATGTCCTTACGATCTTTGACAGACTTTGCCAATGTTTAATCACAAACGTTGAGTTTATATTCCTCTTTGCATTGGAAACACCTGAGCTTCCTATCCTTTGTAGAACAGCCGGCGGTATTCGTGACGAAATTCATAGTCCCCTTTGCAGTTTCAGCTGTCTTTCAGCCCGTAGCGGGGTTATTAATGTGGTATACTCAATGTCAGCTCCTTTACGGTTGAACTCAGGCTGCCTAAAGTGACAAAATGTTGGGTAGCCTTTCTTTCGCCCAGCGAGTTTAGTTTTAATATAATAATATATATAACTTTAATATCTCAAGGTAGAAAGCTGATTGCACAGTAACTTATGATATTTTGGTAGCACATTGTTGTCAAGGGAAACGTTTTGAGCCATTTTCGTGCTATGGATGCTTACATGTTTCATCAATGTAATCATTGAATGTGCTGAAGGCCAAGTGCAATGGGTGTTCTGTGCAGTATTACATAGTGACAGTAAGTATATATTTTTAGCTTATACCAACTGGTGCGAAAGCTTGGTGATGAGTGCTTCCGAACACTATCTGTATTTAAAATTATCTCTTCAGAAATGCCAACAACTGAAACTTTGGAAAATTATCCTTGGGTTACGGCCCTTCATGAAAATTACAAAAAAGTGGGCGTGAAAGGTCACATGTGAACTTTGGGAGCCTAAAGGGTGTTATTTTTGTAATTACGCCAAATGCGTCGTCTTGTACAAGAGGGGAGGGGAAGATTTTGGGGGTCCAAATAGGCCATTTTATGAATGCAAAATGCTTCTTCTCCTAGAGTTTGCATCACTTTAAGGTGAAGTTGCGTCATATTACTGCTATAGAAATGCATGATCTTTCGGTTGTTCAGAAATATTGGGTCAAAAGATGTCATATGGACCATGTGACCATTATTGTATGAAATTATGCAGGATCTCCTCTCTTACAGATTGTATGACAGTCAAGTTGTTTCTCATTTTGTCTTCAGTAGAGGCATTTTCAGGGTGCTCAGTATGTTTGGACCAAAGGTCCCAAATGAGCCTCATGTTCGACTTAATAATATCATGCAAACTGTTTCTTGTCCTACACTACAGGTTGTTTGGTTCTAATTTGAGGTTGTGTTCCGTTACTACTGTGGTAGTGGTACCTTTAGGGTGTCCAGGAGCTTTTGTTCAATGTCTGAAATGAGCCATAGGGACCATTTTATAAGCTCGTGCAAACTGTTTCTTCTCCTACAGATTGCATGGTACTAAGTCGATCGATATCGTGTCACGTAACTACTATGGTTGTGGTATCTTCGGGATATTAAGGAAATTATTGATGCAAGACACCTAATGAAATCATACAATGCACTTCTGCTCTTACAGATTGTAGGCTACATTGCTGAAGATTTGTCACATGAAAACTATGGAAATGGTTCCATTTGGGTGCTCATCGGTTTGGGGTCCAAGGTCCTGCATGGGACAAAGCTTCATTTTTTTTTTTAAATCACACAATACGTTCCTTTTTTACAGATTTTTTGTCACCGTAGTGGAAGGTTTATCACATTAGTACTATGATAGTGGTAAACTGTGTGATGCTTTGGATATGGGAGTCCATGCTCAGAAATGGGCTATATGGAATATATATTGTACTTAATCATGCAACGTGTTTCTTTTTCTCCATATTTTACATTTCAATGTGGAAGGTTTGTCACATTAAGACTGTGTTAGGTGTGCATTTGTGGTCTCCTGTTTGAGTGGTTCCTGTGTTAGAATACGATGTTCATACTGGCCAAAACTTAAATCATGCAAAAGAATTACTTTTCCACAGATCACCTGTAACAATGTAGAGGTTTGCCAGATTAGTGCTTCAGTAGCATTACCTTTGGTGTTCAGGGTTATAAAGTCAGATGTCAAGGTCCTAAATGGACCATATGTGCTATTTTATGAAATCATAACTTTACGTTGAAGATATGCCTCGTTCTTGCACTGATAATGGTGCGTACAATTGGAGTGTGCAATATGTGCGGGTCCTTCGTGGAAATGTCTTATATGGACTATTTTTAGATCAAGATTTTTATATTACAATGTGGAGGGTTTTCACAATTAGAAATACATGGGAGTGGTACTTCAGAGTGTTCACGAGTTGAGAGTCCAGGATTCCCAGATGGTCCATTTCATGAAATCATGCAAACTGCTCCTTTCTCTACAGATTTTATCTTACAATTTGGAAGATTTGTCATGTTAGCACTATGGTAAAGGGTCATTCGTAACTTTCCATCTTTGTTAGTCCAACTTGAGAATGGACCATAAACTATTACATCATGCACAGCGATTGTTTTCCAACAGTCCAACAGATTATACAATGTGGAGCTTTCTTTTTTAGAATAGTACTATGGTACTGGGGTACCTTCAAGTTTGTGATTAACATTCTTAGGACAAATTGAGGCCTTAGCACTTGGGGTGCGAAAAACGTGGATGACAGTGATATATGTATTTTGCTTTAAGACTCAAGGGTTACAGTTGTGATAATCTTCTTGCAAGGAACCATCGTGCCCTTGAGCGATTGTTTCTTCCTTGCGTCAAGTTGAATCACCTAAACCACTGCAGTTGTATAGAATATTATAGTTTCTCATCAATTTGTGCCCACGTCCCTCGGGTTAAGCCCGCCCTTTAAGCAAGGGTGTAGTCCTTGGCAGCTCCATGCTCCAACACTCTACACGCAATACTAGGTTACGATATATGATGAACAATGTGCTATACACGAATATTACAGTATAACCTTCTCCATTACTACTGAGTTTAAAAAAACCGTGATCTCTGCCGCACATGTGAACGCTTATACAGACACAAAATTTTCATAAATACGAAAGTAATTGCGTAACACTGACACACTTTATACATACGTAAGGAAATGCAAGTTACACATTTTAATAGCACATTCACTACGTTAGCATTTGAATAACGTAAAAGAAAAAAAAAGTCATCTGTGACATTAAATTTCAGAAATACGGCAATAGCATTAATAACTTCAGAGAGTGAAGATCAAAATAACAGTCCGATTAAAGGTCGTTTGCTTAAACACGAGGTTATTTTTACACTACTGGGATTTCAACACCCACACCAACAAGTTATTCATAATTCAAGACATTTCATTTGAAGAAACACAACTTTGGTCTACACATATTTCTCGGCATTTGCCTCAAGGTTGCAAAACGTCATGTAATACGGGCAAATTACTAATTCAAGCCAAGTTTTTGTTCTCTCAAATCTAACTTGCCTTTTCACATTTTCTATGAAAAGAGAAATCTATACCGTCATCATTGCAAGTGTGTTATGTATGTGTGCATGTGTCTATGAACGTATGCATGCGTGTGTGTGTGACACTTTGATACCTAGCACATCAGTGTGTTATATCACGTACACGAACGCTTTTGTTTTTGCTGAAGGTTAAAGCTCATCATCTGACGTCACCAGAGGTCAAGCACTAAATATTTGTTAACACGAGATCTCATGATAATGAAAACGTTTGATACATATTTTGGCAATGGTTCATAACAAGTATTAGATTTGTTTTGGTTAAGTTCAAAGGTCATCTGAGGTTACCAGAGGTCAAATAATGAAAACTATATTTCCATAAAAGTTTCTTTTGATGCTTTGCATATTAATTTCTGCTATCAAGTAAAAATACCCTGTTGCATTAAATGGAGGATTTCAGTCATGACACTACCAACAAAACACCTTTGAATTTCACGCAACTTTTGCTCCTTGAGATGCTTTGTTTACATGTGTTCCATTGACCTTGACCATAAAGATGACAGACATGATCTACGAAGAAAGTGCTACCAACGACAACACTTTGACGTTCCAGCAACAATCCGTTGCTGAGAGATGTCCCTTGGACTGGTTTTCATACTTTAAACTCTTATGACCTTAAATGTATTCTGACACAGATCATCTACTCACAATGGACTATCAACAAACCAACTTTAAAGTTTCAGCACCTTTCCCTTTTTGAGATATCGTGTTTACAATGTTTTCAAACTATGTCCTCTATTGACCACACATGACCTTTGTCCTCCATACAAAATATCAGACATCATCTACTCTTCAAGTGCTACTAATGATTAGAGGTTGAAGTTCCAACAACGTTCCATTGCTATGATAGCTCCCTTAATAGGTTTTGATATTTCACGCTGTTGACCTCAAATGACCTTTGATCTCCATGAAAAACAATAGGGATCGTCTACTAACAATGGACTACCATTATACCAACTTTGAAGTTCGAGCACTGTTACTTTCTTGAGATATCGGGTTTACAAGCCATGGCGTCTCATCACACACGCATCCAGCTCAAACGCATGCACCATCACCATCGAATACGTTCCCTGATGCCTTCGGCAAGGAATAAAAAAAGGTAGAAAAAAACTTCTTTTCGTGAAGATGAACGTTCATAGAAGGTCATCAGAGATTAAACACTGAAAACTTCGTCAACATGGAAATCATAAAAAATTTGATAATTTGTATGTGAATGTGTTATTATACCAAGTGCAAGGACCCTATTGTCTTTGGTTGAATGTCAAGACTCATTTACGGTCACTCTGGAGACGCAACTGACATGTCTTTGTCACCCAATTGTGAGGCAGAGACAGCAAGGGCTGTTTCTGTTTAATGTGTAGTCTATTTATCATGGAATGAATTCATGGACATCTCAATGCATTGACATGTCATTACGTTCTCTTGCTATTGTTGTATTTATTTCGTTTGTGGTTTTAAATGAAGTTTTCTGAAATGAAACGAAATTTAGATGTTACCGGAATTAAGGGAGTATCTCTTGGACTGTAATAAACTTTTTTAAGACGATAAAGAAATGAAAAGGATATCTAATTATTTGTGTCTTTGCAAAGATTTTCAGATTTTTACAGATTTCCAAAATTGCAATGGGCCACTGTGAAATAACTATTTCTGTTAAAAATCCATAATTCCAAAACGGACCACGCAATCGAGATATGATTTTCAATAAAGCAAGAAAACTCTTTATTTTTATGCAACTTTCATCTTCTTCGACAGTACCCATTCCCTTGAACTTTATTGTCCGTGCATAATCAAACTGCTTATCTCCCTCACAAACATTTTTTTCTTTTCTGGGTGAAGGATGAAACTTAAATCAGATTTGCATTTGGTGTCATTGCTGTGTGTAATTGTGCCATATAGTCTGGATCCCTTTGTACACATTCACAATAACCGCCATTATTATAAATTCACCGCTTAGACAATCTGACGTATCAGAATGCAATGAAGTATTTATGAATTCTAATCCCAACTACAGCACTGCTTAGGGAAAGATATACTTTATGAATATTTCATGAGGAAAAGGCAAGCAAAGTGCAGGCAAAGACGGTTTTTCATTATTGTAAGTACTTTATGTGCATATTATACTGGCTGTGTGTAGATGTTTACTTTCTCCCGTTTTGATTAATGTGCCATGTTGATTATGTTGACATACATTAATATACATATCTATTTTAAAGTACTTCTTTATGAACATTACAAACCCTCTGCTGTATCTCTGATGCCTCTTTGTAAATCACAAATTAAATGTCGTTTACTGACAGGGTCAAATTTCACATCTAATACTTGGCGACAGCTGTCCAACCAACTGATCTGTCAACTTTCTACAGTGTGACAGTCATGACACGGCACTGTCATGACAGCTTTAATAATTTGTTAGCTTTGCTTTCAGGAACATGACCAAAAGGCGTTGATGGTACTCCTATAATCATGCAGCGTTGTGTTGAAAAGCACATGTGTTGTACTCATTCCGATATAGGAATAATGGTCGTATGAAGTGGCCTAATGTAAGGGAATCCTTTCGGATACCAAATTAATTGTTTACTACTAAATTGATCAACGAAATGTAGGTAAGATGTCGGTACATATATGACTTATGAAGTTCAATATGAATGAATAGTTTATATAAACATTCGCCACTGTGTTGTAAGTTCTATCCATGTTTCTGTAGTATTCACTTGATGAGCCATCTTCTTCTCATTAATCTTACTTAGTTTATGTGGGGGTATGTCCCCTATAACCCACATCGACTCCATATTTGGTTAGGTCTCCACGTCTTTAGATTGATACTACAATGCTCCTCATTGATGAAAATGTTATAATCTATAACCAAGGATACTGTTCATTGTCTGATTTTTTCAGTTTTTCACCCATAAATTGCAAAAAATAATTTCGTGTTGCAAAAGTAGAAACACAATACGCATTTTAAAATAAAGCATTGTGAAAACCCCCTGAGTTCTTACGTCACCACAATATTTAATTTATCTCGGTCGAAGCCATATCTGCATATCGGTATTGATGTCATTGAACGCCCACGTACATCCAACCATATTTTAGATGCTTCAATAGATACGGTACTGTCTTATTCATGTTGTGTGTGTCTTGAAACGAAATGAATTGTGAGATCTGGACAAGCTCGCTTCCTTGAGATCATGTATAAGGTTTTAACAATTTATGACCTTTGACTAAATTAAAACGGTTTCTACACTCAATGAGACACACCTTCACACTGAATATGACAACTGTCAAATTCCCTTCTTGAGATATGTATATCAGGATTTCATAATATGACCTTGCTCACCTCAAATGACCTTTGACCTTCATCAAAGGCAACAGAATTGTTTATGGACCCCTCCCCCGCTACCAAATGGATTGTTGTTTGGTCTCTGCCAGGTAGGCATTGATGACCTTCAACCAACAACGTTTCCTGCTGCGAAGTTAAGGAGGGGCATAAGAGACATACTCATGAATATTATCTTGCAGGCCACAACATTCAAGTATTAACCGGTTTTTTTTTCTCTACTCGGGTGTTTTGTAGCAAAAATTGTCATAAGCAGATATTTTTTTCTTACCCCAGATCTGTTAAATAGGTATGATTTAACAGATTCGTGGTATAAGTATGATTTATTCAATTTTGAGAATGATATTTTATTTTTCTCCGACTATCAGCTGCTCTGCACTTTAATATGAGAAATTCCAACTAATGTCAGATTTATTGAGAAATTTTTCAATTACCAGGTCACCTTAGACACAGTTTGGTTACCTAAGACACAATTAGGCACAACCTTTCTATGTCATCGGATGTGCTAGACTGAGATATGGAAAATTCCAACTGTTATTTCAGAATTTTGGACTTAACATTGCCTTTACACTATATGAAAAATTCCAACTAGGGTGAGGGGGTGAAACACCCCCACACCCTTCATGGTCGGGCCTGCGCGTTCGATAAATATTCTGCATTCCGTTATCGACGTTGGGTGCATGCATCTGTTACTATACAATTGATTTTGATGTTTTATTATTTGTCCTTTGTAATATTTGAACAAATTGCATTACTGTAGGGAAGTATATATGTGTAAATATCGCTTTTAAGACCTAATCTCTGAGTGATCAAGCGAAATTTCAGGATGTGTAGTCTTGCACATGATAATTTACTTTCAATATTCAGACATTTCCAGAATGAGATACCAACACGTCCTCGTTGATCGTTGAATGATAAATCATTTCGACTGAATCTATAAGTTGTTTATGATCTGCATATGATGACAACTGTTCCATGAGAGCGACATGTCTGGTTATGTTTTACTCTTTCAGATAAACTGGGACAAAGAAAATGTCACGTGACATGCCCTCGTTTAGCAATATGTTTATGGAACGCTATCGCATCCATAAACATAAGAAAATATTTGACGAAACCTAAATGGAAACAAATATCAAACAAAATCATGCGTAACCCTTACTTCCCCTGCACACAATCATCAGTATGATCTTAAGATACTTGAAGTGCGATAAAATATGTAGAACTCAACCATTAATAGACAGCTTTTATCTTCTGTTTGGTTATTATGGTAATTATCAGCTTAAAGATGGTACAAATCATGAGTATTAGAAGTAATCCCTAGGACACACTTTGGAACAACGAGAGAAAAAATACAAAACTATCGAAACTTCTTAGTTTCACGGCGGTCATTTGCTTTTTAATGGATAGTCGCAACGTGTCATTACTTGTACACCTATAAGCTGAGGAAGGTCTCTTTGAAATGACGTCACCATTATGACTTTATGCGGTCAATACTTATAACAGCTTAGAATTTAAAGTCAATGTCTATAGCAGATCTTATTCGCTGTCATCGTAAGATGTTAGAAATCTGGAGAATGTCTTTCTCCAGCTTTCTAAATATTTGATTCCGGAATCTTATTGATAGCGTAACGACACTTTTCAAACAGTTTAGTGAGGGCTGCAAAAGCGAACTTTAGGTTTCGCGAGAGAAAGAAGCTCAAAAGAAATGACACAGGAGATGATCTGTAAAGTTAAAAACGGTATATTCTGTCTCTTCTGTCCAATCTCTAAATAGGGAATCATCTTAGGTTAAATTTAAAGCTAAACCTTTATTGAAATATCAACAACGACTTAAATCATTTACGTTAAAAAGAATATATTAAAACTTAAACTTACACGTTATCTTTGTCAGAACGTTGATACAATGCTATCACACAAATTTCACGGACACCAGTCTTGCTTGTTCTTTAGCGATCTTAGAACTTCTCGTCAGAAAGGAGGAAAAGCTCCCTATCAGGAACCCGTTAAACTTAACTTTTTCTATAACCCCGGAAACCACTTTAATTTTTCTATTTTGGAGCTTTTGTTCACTTCTTTGTTACTTTTCCTCTCCCCCTCCAAAAGACACCGCATGGGAGATGAGCTCCGATAACAATGGGAAGAACTCGGGCGTGTTTATATCTCACAAACAGAAGTCTCAGAGCTTCGTCTTTCCAAGCCGATGTAAAAACAATAGTTACACAATTTGATACATTTTCCTCTTAAAGGGATAGCGAAACACAGAGGAACAATTAACACCACCAATTAAACTAGATAATAATTCACGTTCTCAAGTCCCTATCTATGTTCATCGTAGCCTACATGAAAGTTGTTAAGGAAATAACGACACCTCTTGAAAAAGATATCCCTTGGTATTAACAGATATACGAAGTTATAGATTTCTGAATCTAGATTGAGGATGAGGTTAATTCCCCTAAATTTAACTTTT
Organism: Stichopus horrens; assembly: GCA_009801055.1. Lineage (NCBI taxonomy): Eukaryota > Metazoa > Echinodermata > Holothuroidea > Aspidochirotida > Stichopodidae > Stichopus > Stichopus horrens. The sequence goes on along the minus strand of VJOZ01006955.1, from coordinate 1,340 downwards.
TTCACCTAAGCAATTATTTAAGTGTTTGGGTTATCCAAGACACAATGTCAGTCGTTCAATGTAATTGATTACATACAATCAAGTTTATAAATTAGTTGGCAATGTTTTCATCGATTTAACATACATTGACGTCAGGAAGTGATTTTAAGTATCCTGCATCCTAGACTTCAAACTAAAAAAAAAAAAACATCGTTTCTAAAAATATTATCACACGCTGCACACATTCCCCTATCAAGTACTTTTCATCCATTAATCAGAATTGTTTATGTCAAAACAAATTTAATGTACACAGAAACCTGCACTGAAAAATGACTGGGGTAAAAAGCAAGAGGCAAATCTCATGCTCAGCAAGAAATGATTTCAAACTAACACTTACCTATGGAATACAGAGTTTGAAGTGAAGATTCAATTCTATTGCAAGACTTGCCTTATGAAGCACTAGACATTTGTCGTTGAGATTTGCAATACATAACCACAGGTCAAGGAGGATAGCCTGAAACCTATAGTCATCCTCAGGGTATTTATCAGATCGTTTATAAATAGGGGAATCTGATAAGAATGACGACGATGATGATTATAAAGTAATAGAGACATCGCACAGTGTTAACTCAACAGATATAGTTGACTTGCATACTTTCTGTAAATTTTTAGTCAAAGTAAATTTACTGTGAGATAACATGAGCATTTATTGCAATTCCTTTTGTTATGAACATGAACAGACCATCTACTAAAAGCTACATGCATTAGTGCAAGCTGATTGACAATTTGTTCAGGAGAAACATAATGTTATGACTCCTGTTGAAGAATTATTATTGAGACAATTCAAGTCAATAATGTATACAGGACATAAAGTGAATACATGATACTACAATTATTGAGTGTGCTATGTAATAATAAGTTTAATAAAGATATGCATATTTGTACTACCGTATGTGAGGAAAATCCAAGCAAGTACAAGTCTAACTTATAACTTTTGAGGCCACATTGCAGACACCTTAGGCTGCAGGTAAATGTTCTTCTCCTTCCTTTTCTTCTCCTTCCCCTTTTCTGGATCTTCCGTCCTTCTTCCCCCCCCCCCC
>VJOZ01006939.1:6182-17997 GCA_009801055.1 Stichopus horrens | reverse complement strand
AAGAATAATTTGAGGTCTGCGAATATTTTACAGTTTAAAAGTTTATAAACAAATACGATTAATATAGGAAACATGAAATGAATGACATTTTCCATCTCATACCTACGTCAGAACTTGATATAAGTCAAGACTTGGAAATGAACCTTTGCATATTTGTTGGAATGTCCAATAACTGAACATCACCACGAATATTTTCTCATTATGGGGAAATTGGTATTCTGGAATTAGTTTAATATATCTGATTGCAATTCTTTTGCGCCTTGTGCATTAGGAACACAGAAATTTTTCTTTCATGATTCGTTCAATTGTTTTGTCAGTATCAGGGACTCAAGCCTGTGTTTCATAAGGTGAAAGATAATAACTATTTAAGCGTCTTTACCAAGAAACGACCGCTATGTAGGTGAGCGTTTAAAGTTCGACTTAACTAGTTTCCGATACATTCGCTTTGAGTGAATTATCTGTTGGGTTGGTGCAATGCGTAATCAATAAGCAGGCTATTACAGTGTCACGGCAAAGTCTATTAACCCACATCTCGTTTCGTATTGATTTTTTTTTTCGCTGTTGATAATCAAAACAATAGACACACCACTTCCAAATAATGGAGTAAGTCGAGGGATTGTTTTGGAACATTTCGAGTATTGAAATCGTAATTAGATGTGTTCCAAAACAGTCCTCGAATTTCACGTCATATGCATTACTAACTTCGGACACTATATTGGAACCCCTTTGCTTGACTCCCTTATTGTCATTAACCTCATTTAACGTTCTTGAGGGGCAAGTTAAAGATAAGGCAATTTGCCAAAGTCTATGTGATCCAGAGCACAAGTTTTACAAGCAGCCTCATCATTAGTAGAAGTATGTGTATCCTACATGATAGCCTGCGAGAGATTCCAACACATTAATCTGTCCCTTCCCCTCCCACCAATAAGGAAGCACACCATGTTGTACAAATTCAATTTACAGTGCTGGATGGAATTCTGAAGTTAGCATAGGGATGAAAATGATTGCGTGTGCAGGCAAAAGTAAAAACATAAAACTTAAATGTCCAAAAGTTTGGTAAGGCTTTTAATTGCATCATTTAGACAACTCTGGAAAATAAATAGGTTTCAGGTGGTTAATTCTGCCACGTGATTTCAAATAGTTCTAACATAACGACAAAAAGTGTTAAATATGACAATGTAGTGGTTGACAGTTTTCATACAAAACAACCGTCTGAATCTTGCATATTGTGTATTTGTATAATATCAACACCATTTGTTAAAGTGGTTTCTTGAAGGTATATTGTTATGACAATTGTTTTGTCATTTCTTTCACAATCACTCCCATCTATTCGTCTACGTTATCTAATCTATCACAGGAAGCAAATTAAACAAATGAGACAGAAGTCCCTTGAAAAATCTGGGTCACCGCTTTATTTACAAAGTGTCCGTATGGTTACGTTTTCATTACACTTCACATAAAATTCTTCGATCTTATAAATTCGTGTTATTCATGACAGTGTAAGTCCAACAAGATTTCAAAAGCCCATTTCTTCTTTATACATTAAGAATATTTAATAGTTGGAAAGTTGCACTAAAAAATGTACAGTCGGCGGTGTTGGCTGAAAGTTTAATTCATGACTATTTCAACTCACAAAAAGCCTGTGTGACGTTTGGCAGTTACGAAATGACAACCACTGTAGCAACCGAACAATAACAATTGAGTCAAAAGTCGAAAGAAAAACTTGAGTACTGTTTGGATTTGTCAAATTTTCTGATTCGTTTGCTTAGTGAAATGTTTACAAAAAATATTAAAAATTCCAGAAAGGTGTATACATTTAAGACCGAGTTTATATGGAGGGTAGATGTTTTGTTCAGAGCGTTAACTAGAAAAGTAATAGCGTAATGGCTTTGATTCTGTTTCATGTTATCTGAGTTGTCACAGCATGTTATGCAGTTTTACAAATCGAATATTGCAAAAACAAACGCTGAAGGTCCCCTGACTACAATTGAGTCAATTAGGTTTTTAGAGTCAAATATCGAGGGATTTTATGCTTGTCCACTGTGAATGGTTGCAAGTCAATGTTTGTACTTGTACTACCTTTAGAAGGTTACAACTAAATGCAATCAAACAAATTAAAATTGTCGATGTCTTTATTGGATGAGATAGAACTGTTTGTGCAATGCAATCAAGGCTGTCTATATAAAAACTAAATTATGAAAATATCATGATTGTTTGCAAAGGTTAGTTGACTAAGGGAGAGCCACAGAGTCGAGTAAGAAACAAGGTGTGAGTACGCTGAGGTGTGTGTTGGTGTTATAGTAGTGGTTCATCTTGAAGCTCCACAGAGGAATTGCTGAATCCAACTAAATTGCTGTAATTATATTAGTAACTTATTTGTTGTTGTTTTTTCTTTTCTTTTACTATTGTCAAACTTATTACGCCATCGAAAACGGCTGGTTCAAGTTAATTTTATCAAATTTTCGTAATTGATTCATTGCAATTTTTACTTTATATTCCTTGCGTATAGTGACAGTAAAACACCACAACGAAGCTTTACGATGGTAAATGTTGACATGCACACAGGTTCTACATCAATTATATTTTTTCAGAAGTTGATAGTTGTAAAAATATCACTCTGCTACATCTTTGCAGCTACCATTAAAACAAAACAACAATAAAGGAAAGATCATAAGTACTTAATTTCATCTCAATAAAGTTCTCTGCGGGCAGGGCAAAGTTTGCAAAATATTATTATACTCATTGCACACGACACTCATTTTTTCTTTAGAAGACGGATGGAAATTTAGCATACCCGCAAATGTTGTCTACAAAATTCCAAAACTTTTTACCGTAATGTATTATTCTTTCTATTACAAAACACTGAATAATGTACATTATGTACAATATTATCTATTTTACTATTCGTTTTGTTTTGATTCTGGCATTGCACTTTTTGGGTCGCCTTTATGATCTCTACATCTACACTTGATTGAACGAATGACATTAAATGAACACACTCATGGAGCTAAGTGAAAGCATTCATCTTCTGCGGAATTGGATCACAAAATTAGGACGTACGAAATACAATGTTAAACAGACAGTCTGGGGGTTAGTTAGATGAGGAATCAATTTTTTGTTTGTATCACGACTGAAATCGACTGAATGACTTATTTTTGTGTTGAAGAATCATATGTTAATCGGAAGCTTGAAACGATTGGTGTGGATAACATGTTTAATATTTAACCACGAGGAGCTAATGATTCCTAGCTTCTGTAATTTTAACTTTGAAGAAACTCAGGCGATAGAGGGAGTTTTTAAGAAGACTTTGTTCTATGGTCAAGGATTTCATCGCCAAACATTTCTAGTTCCTTCCCATTTGTTGTTTGCCCTCTATTGCAAGAAAAATGACCAATTAATGTTTTTAGCAAATAGTATGATATATCGTCAAGTGTATATGACTGGAAGATTAACATAGACTCAACAGCTATTGTATACCTATTAAGAGTTACACCCTCCCGGTGATTCTGTTTTGGGATAGTCAGCGTCTTCACTATCTGCATCTCAACTGCGTCTTGGGCACCCCGAAGATAGAAACTTCATCCAAAGTCCCTCTGGCCGAGTTAAAAGAGTTTCAGCCGCATCTTCACCTCACTTGTCACGTTACCACATTCTGACACTTCGCACAACATAGCTAATAACTTAGCGATGGCTTATTACATGATGATATTACAACGTGAGTCTAATTGAGGAGGGTAACCAATGCTTTCGATTCGAAGACCAATGTAATGTACACTTTGATCATATACTAACATGTTCATCTTCGTATTTGCGTTCGATAGTCCAAACTTGACGACATCACCCAATATGGCGGTTACGAATGCCACCACGGTGCCATCTCCTGCAGACACTGGTAATGATATCAAAATGGGTAATAGCTGGGACGACGCTACATGGATTCTAACTAGTTCATTTGTGATATTTACAATGCAGTCTGGTAAGTATATAGTATTAATTTCAAAACATTACTAATTTTACGGCTTATATACGGACTTGTGTTGTACGGCATAAACAGATAAGAGAGATGAAAATAATGAGGGGACATTTACTCAAGGCTGTTTACTACATAAATCAAATTTTGCTTCCCATACGTATCGACTTGTTCTCGTTGACGTTTTTAAAACAATGTAGTTAATTACCTCTTATTTTCATAGTCTGTAAAAGAGAAAAACCTTTCACTGAGAGTTAGACAAAGTAAAGTATGAAAGGTATATAATATCGCAAACTTTAAGTTACACTGTCCTTACAGAGGTATTCAGTTTCATTAAATTAATGGCATAGACTCCTCAGATAATGTTGACACTTTACACCGAACGTTTTGTCAAACACATGCTATTAGTTTTTAATTGGTTTGCCGTCGGCCATCAACTAGCTTATCTTCACTTTCCAAATAAATTATCTTGTTAGAGCTATATTAAATGGTCTCAGGCAGAACAAGTGTTAAAAATAAAGGAAACTGATTGACGACCAAAGATGAGTGTAATCACCCATAAAATCTTTAAAGTACATTACGGCAGCTGTATAGTAAATTTTAATCATAAAATAGCTGCAACATTTTCAACGTCGCCAAAACTTCTTGTTTTGGTTAATAGTTTCTTTCGCTAAGCAATCGTGTTTTTGAGCTTGAAAATTGAAGCATGTTATTACTTTTCTAACAAAATGACCTCTTGCAAATTCTTGGCTTTTACTTACTTAAACTCAAATTGCGTATGACTTGCGTGTAATATTCGGGATCATAAAAGGAATCGAAATAATTTGTTGTTTGAAAGGAAAGACAGTCCGTCATCATTTGACATTTTTTAGACAAGTAGTACAAAACAGTTTAAGAGATGTTTAAAAATAATGTCGTACTATATGTTACATGAGATTGGTAATAAGTATTTGCCAAGTGGTAAAATTACTGCATAGAAATGTCACTTCAGGGCTAAATTTAGTTTTGTACACAACTTCTTAAGTCGAAGGAATATTTTCAAATATACCCTGAGGTAATTATGGGATGGAATGATAAAGAGGAGTGATCGAGGAACTTCAAAGCAAAATTCATCTTTTCCCATTTTTATGGTAATAGACGGCTAGACTTTGTTATGGCATATTTGCACTCATTCTCGATACCCAACTAGATAAAAACATTTAGATAAATACATTTAAGTGATTAGGCTAAAATTAGAAACGTAGCATCTTCCTTTAATCGAAGATATCGGTTTGATTATTTCGCTTTGTTATCAGTACTTTGTTCACTAAATTTATAACTGTTATTGTAATGCCACTATAACGATCCATGCTGATTGTCTGTACTTTGAAAAGATTAAAGGCCGAGGGACCGCCCTGTTATAAAATATTTAATATGTCTAGGAGACGTCCGTTGCATCGTCAGTATTTTAAATGTATTGAAGTATGTTACTCCATTTATGGAATATTTTGGCATCGATATTTCATAATTTTTTTAGTGCGTGGCTTTGTACCTCCGGGGTTACGTTGAATTGAGTGCATAAAGAAGTCGAATAAACATTTACAGTAGACATCAACAATGCTAGACAATACTGGTACATTGATACGGACTACGACATTTCCTTTAGGCCTAGTGGCTGAAATACAGTCCACGAATAAAGAGTTGTACAGGAGTAGGGCTGGATGGTGGACAGGGGTGAGAGTTTCTTATAAGAAGAACTGCCTTGTTCGTGTCTGTTAATTTCATTCTCATTGATTGTCCTACACAGGGTTTGGTCTCTTGGAGTCCGGTATGGTATCTAGAAAGAATGAGGTCAATATCATGGTCAAGAATTCAGTAGATGTGATATTCGGAGGATTATCCTATTGGATGTTTGGTTACGCTTTCAGCTTTGGAACAGACCCCGGTACAAACGGGTTTTGTGGTGGGTGTTATTTCATTCTCTCACTGGTTCAAAGACTTGTTCATAAATCACATGCAAAGGACTGTAGAAACATCGAAATCACAGTGGGTTTGTGACAAATCTCTCACAAAGATAATCTTCCCACTTTCTTGACAACATGTGTGACACTAAATATTGTTGAAGTCACTCAAGGGTAGCTACGAAATGTTCTATGAAAGGCAAAACAGCGAAATAATATTTCAGGGATTTTTTACTACATTTCAGTGCTTTTATAAAGGCTAGAAATTCTGCAGATTTGTGCAAACCAACGCTACAGAGTATATCACATGAATTATTAATCACAACATGTTTAAATTACATTTGTTTGCATCGTAGTCACTTTAGTTTACTGCCGTTAAACAGAAGTTTATGCATTTTCCGCCTACAAATATCTTTTTAATCGTGCTACAGCCCAGTTGTTGCACTTACAAAAACATACATTTGGCTTAAAACTACCGTCTTATACCGTGCCTTTTTAATGGTACATTATAATGTTAAAATGTCCTTCTTAATAGTAATGTTTTACTCAATAAAGTAAAAAAAACGAAAATAATACAGTAGTTAACATATTTCAAACCTTGAATTTTCAGCTTGGTTACAGATTTTAAGGTACCTATTTCAGTCTTTCGCACGAACTGTCATCATTTTAATGTGAAATTATTACTTANNCGTGACAGCTTGGATTCTATAGAAAATAGCTTCAATTATTCATATTGTCAGCATTTTTTATATGCTCTCCAAATTAAAAACAAATGCATGAAAGATAAATCGTAAATAGCATAAAACCGTGCCAAGAGCATATCTGACGTCACAAAGAGCAGTATATTATCCAAATTAAGGATATAATTTATGCATGTTAGTCATTTACTATGCACACTTTGCTTGGTAGTAAAAGGTAAGCTTAAAAATAAAAATAAATTAAAGCACAGAGATCTATCAAAATCACATTCACATGTCATGACTTCAATCAACTTTTCTTATAGAGCAACTGATTGAAACAAAATTCAGACGATACAGCTCAAGAAAAANNTAGTAAATTTCATCATATGTTAAGGTTCTTGGTTACATAGTCCTCTAAGTTGATGAGACTTGGGTCGAAAAACATTTGCTACTATTTAATTTATTTATTTACTGTTGAAATACAACAAAGCGAATCCTCTGAATCTAAAGTCTTGAAGTTATTGTTATTCCAACCTTTGATAGCCAACTGGTAAAACAAGTGTTTCCATTGTTTTTTATTATCTCATTTTTGCTGTTGTTAAGAAACACTTGTGAGTTTGTTTATTTGATACCTTTATTGGCAGTGTCATCATAAGAGAACTTTCTAGATTCAAGTTTTACTTACAAGAGAGAGAGGGATTTTTTAATGAATTTTCTTTTTCAACATTTTCATTTTCGAACATTTTCTTTCCAAAAATGAGACCAAATGTTGAGAATGGTGAAAAGTTATGATTTATTAATGTAATGGTATATGTTATGTGGTACAGGTATCGGCATGTTCTTCACGGACTCTGAGGATATTGATAACATGGGCTGGATATTTGCCAAATTCGTTTTTCAAGCCTCCTTTGCCACAACTGCTACTACGATAGTATCAGGTTAGTTAATATGTAACGTTGTAACACTAGATCTTGATGTCTTCCATTACTATAGTTACAGTTACAGTTATATTTGTACGTTGCATCGTGCACTTTGAGGCAGGTTGTCTCTTTCTCATACGTATGTATAGTCGTCTACGTAGCAGAAATGGTTTGTGAATAAGGGAATAGAAGACAAACATTAGATAAAACGACAGGGAGAGGGCAACTAGAACCATAAACAATGAAAACAGAACCTGTAATGAGAGACCAGGATAGAGATCTCGTTTGAAATAAAATTACATTCAATGTTCTGTTTTTTTTTTTATTCCATTGGTCACTGTAGCAATCAAACTAAAAGACTTCATAACTAGGAATCATGCACCGATTACCGAAGTTGCTGGGATGGATTCTCTTGAGCTTTAAAGGGTTAAATGGCTTATGCTCGGAAGTGCCAAAAGCTGTAGGAGTCCAGAAGCAAGCCTGAAGAGACAGAAATGTTGAAATATTGATGGCAGTTTGTGAATTTCAAATCATGAAATGAAAATAGTCTCAGTGCCGTACAATACCGTACCCATTAGGTCCTTAATGTGATTTTCAAAGTTAGGTTAGATTTTACTGTCAACAAACCTAGGCATTTTAAAATTGTTCTGTAAGGATTTATTTCAAAGTTTTACCACGATATCTGCAAGTTTCGTTTTATCTTGTACACAAACAGGAGCCATGGCCGAGAGAACGAAACTGGAGTCTTATTGTGTGGTGTCCCTTTTCAATACCATTATATACTGTTTTCCTGCTCACTGGGTATGGGCAGAGGAAGGTTTCTTTTACAAGATGGGTGCCATCGACATTGCTGGTGCAGGTATAACAGTAGGACCTATGCTAAACTATTAAAAATAATTCAATTGACACTCGTCATGACAAAAACCCTTTAGATCATGTTCGTCACTGATTCTCTGGTGTAAATAGTTTATTTTTCTTTTATCATGTGCGAAATACAGTAACTGTAAGATTTACATTGTATTTTTCTCTGAAGCCAACGTAACGCAAAATAACTGTTTTTCTTCACGACGAATCAAGGTCATTTTCAAGTTCATGAAAAGGCTTTCTCTCTAGATTAAAAACCTACATTGTTCCGACTTAAAGAAAATATAAGTTACGTAAGATATATAACCAATTATGAGTAAAAAACATGAACAAATGAAAGGGAGACGTAGGGAGGGTGGTGGAGGAAGGGGATCAAAACGACAAAATAATATCATTCCAGCTGTAGATTTCAGAGTACGCCTTTCACTGTGTGTGGATTTCGTAATTTTGCATGATTTGAACTTGTGAGATTGTACTTTTTGTAAACTTGATCGATTGCCAGATGGGAGATCCTTGGCACAGGCCTAACTGTTATCTAATAAATGAAATTTCGTGAATCTTTCAATAGACTCTTTGAGAGAAGAGCACGTTATCATATTTAGCAAACTGAGCTTATTTATTTTGGTCATACATTTTACGAATCACTTTAGAATCAAGATTCTAAAACTCTTCTGAAAACTCTTCTCTTCATGAAATCCTTTTATTTCTAATGCCACTTTTACGTAGCTAAAAGCAGTCACGATAGTGTTGTAAAAATCAAGATCAAATGTATGAAAAATATCTTAGAATTTCAACAAACGACGCCCCTGAGATTTTAAAGAATCAAATATGGATTGATATTTACCACGAAAATGTCCGCATAACGTTTTCCTTAAAATGTTACGTGGAGGCAATTTGAAGATAATATGTAGAGGATAAACTTATTTTCGTCAGATAGGGCTGTCCCGTAACTTCATTAAAATATATTAAGCATGGCAGCGACTTACGAGCAAGCCACTTTGTAAATTATCCTACAATCAAATGAAAGGTTACTTAGGCAATTTTTTTTTTAAATATCTTTAAAGGTCAGTCGTATTATCAAATCGTACTCTGTAAGGAATCATGTCCTCTACGTAAATTCACTTCAAGGTAAATTAAATAATTTTTGGTACGAAATCCCCTTTTTATGAAATTCCGTCTCCATAATTGCTTATCAAGTCAGAGGGGAGGAGGTTCATCAGTGGATTAACTAGGACAAGAAGCGGATGTACGTTACAACGACATAACGACTGATCTCTTCTCCTTAATCTTTGAAAACACATCTTACTTACAAAAGATGAAAATTCTAATTGCCTCTATCAGAGGTGAATTGTTTCAGGTTTTTAATTGTTCTATATTTCTATCTTATACCATCTAGTCTCCTCGAGAGATAATGACCGTGAACTAGAAATCTGATGATTCTTTGAACTGATCGTCTACAAAAATAGTAAATTTGATCTCTTATGAGTTTTATCTTCACCGAAATTCAAATCAAATATCAGTCTGAGGCTGCGTAATTGGGTATTTCTGTGGTTTTTCAGTCTATTGGGCTGGTCATCTTCAGTTTTTAATATGTTTAATCAGTTTGTATTAATATTTCACCGTAAGCCTGTACTCTTTTGAACGTGAACACGTGATGATGTCGGTAGACTCATAGTAGGCTACGGTACAGGAGAGATTGTTTAATCTGTCAGTGCGTCACAATTTAACCAGGTGAATGTTCCCATGCGTACGTCTTCAAGTAATCCGAACGCTTAAAACTTCGCGTACCCAGTAAGCTTGATCTTTTCCCGTTCGCCATCATTTTAAGGAGCTTTGATCAGTGTAGGTGCTACAGCAAATGTTTTCTCAGGTTTATGTTTCACTGTCAACAACGTCACAATTTCGTATTGCTCAGTAGAATTTACACAGTTTATAGTTACACAGTGCACGATTTAAGCAGAACATACAATGAAGTTTCATGAGCTTCGTCGTCTGGTTGAGTTGATGTAGTTTACCTGTTCTGCATAAAATAGAGGGTCTCTTTATGCAAGATTTGGTCAATTACTTTTTTCTTATCATGTATGTCTTAGTGAGTGTGCTGTGATGGTTGTTACTAAAAATCATCCTCGTGATACATAAAGTATAAAGTAGACTTTACACTACACAACGAAAGGTTAGAACATACTGTTCTGGGGTAATTTGTCGGTGTGTCACAGGACTAAAAAGATGTCATTGATGATATATTCTAGGGTGTCCACAGAGTTTATGAACGTTTAGCAACTTTAAATTACTAAACTTCTTTACCACTCCCCCCCCNNCTTCCAATCCAGTAGAACACAACTTCTGCAACCTTTATGTTGGGCAACAATAGGTCACTTCCTGACACAATGTGGTTATCACGCGAGGATTTTATCATTTTGCTCAGTGGTGAAAATCGCCATGTTTTAGCCTACCACAGAAGTTATTTCCTGTTTATATCGAGGTATAAGTCTAAGTTTTCACCTAAAAACTGTGTATCGTCTGATTTGATATATGACAAATCTTTAACAATATTACTTTCTTCGTGATAAAGGAGCTGTGCATTTAGTTGGAGGTATAACAGGTCTGATTGCTACACTCATGTTGAAACCGAGAAGAGGAAGGTTTGATGGAAAAGGTGAACCTCAGATGAGTAACCCAACCAACGCGTTACTGGGAATGTTTATGCTCTGGTGGGGTTGGCTTGGCTTCAACTGCGGCAGTACTTTTGGAATATCGGGAGGAAAATGGAAATTGGCAACAAGGTAATAAAACCTCTGCGTTTTACATAACTTACCTGTGTACCATACCTCATTTTCAATACGTGTGGTGTAAAATTATAATGCTTGAACAACACGTAATCATGGAACTGTCTGTATACAGTCAGAATGTGACAACTCTCGGCGTCACGCTCCTCTGCTTAAGGAGCATTTATGAAACTATTAAGGCCTAGTGTACAGAATGACGCTGATCACTGGCACATCGTGTAGTTTTCATAGTGCGTGCATGTTTCAACTGGATGGTTTCATAATATGGTAGTCTAATTGTTATTCTCCATCAAGAGCTCACAAGCGTAATTATAACATGAACACAAGGTAGGTTACAGTCAGGTTTTTTTTTTTTATTGACATTGCAGAAAGTGCAGAATGAGCTGCTCTTTTTTTCACATTGGCTGACGGAAACTGTTCACATGAAAAAAAAAACATTATCCTCGTTACGGTTCATATTAAGTGTATGTAAACTAGTAATTGACTTTGTTCATTGCATGGAAAGCACTTAAGCCTAATTATAGCATGACTACATCATTATAAGGACTGAGTGGGCGTTATGGTAATTTGACTAATGGTACAGAACAAGGGCGCTTTTATGAAAACGTTTACTAATGATGCTGTAGCACTGAAGTATTATCTGAGCGCCCCCCCC
>VJOZ01006929.1:2941-13121 GCA_009801055.1 Stichopus horrens | reverse complement strand
ACTGTTTACAAAAGATTCTTTATGCTTTTGTTTGTTATTGGTATTGGACCGATATTTACTTTGACTTATGGGTTATCGGCAATTTCCGATATCACTGTCGTCGGCTCAACACTAGGACTTACTGTACTGGTCTACATGCAGGTCTGGCTTTCAAGTAGAAATTAGTCATCAACAATGTTCACATGATAGATGCTTAAGGCTCACATGGAGAGAGGGCTGCATCAAGAATGTACTCCTCAGAACTCTCTGGTGTGGCAATTCATGGGTCCTATACTAACCCCTTGCTTATTCATGCATTAAGTTTGACCACACTCAACTACAATCGAAATCTACCCTGGGACCGAGCCCTCTATAAAGCCTAGGCTAGCCCTCCTTTGGCTTTCGATCTGGCTGTTACAATGTGCAATTAATTTAAGTGCCCTGAAAATTTCGCCTCTTGCAAAGACTTTCCTGGTCGCAAACCTTGAGTATACACGCAGTAAGTAAGCAAGAGGTTCCAGTAAGGATGTGTCTTTGACATGAATACATCTAAGCACAACCACAAATGGGTCCTCCTTCAAACGACAGAACTTTGGTCTTGTCCTTTGCGACCTAAATTCTCCATAAATAGATGATCCACAGTGTGACAGAATTATGCTGATGTTCAATGATATCATTCAAGGCAATCCAAAAGCAGATCTAATTTTTGAGAACCAAGAGTACTTCAGAGGCCCAAACCGAGTGCTTTATACTTCAACCTTCCAAGCAAGTGTTCATATGTACCATTTTTTTTTAATGTACTGAACACACCATGCTACCTGCAAACAATTACAGATCCGACTCAACTAAGATCCGAGGTCTTTTTATTTATGAGTGATGACTGGCTCAAAAATACATGAGTATTTACAATTCTAATAAGGAAAAGAAGTATCGAGTGTTACCGAGTGTAACTGATTACCCTTGGCACACAAGAATCTAAGCAGCGCACAATCTGCATGCAGATCGAGTCAGAATCCAAGCGACAGTCCCAGGACATCGGCATTGCGAATGCAGTCGGAAATGGGTGCAGGAGTGTCACTGTGCGTATCACATGCCTCTGTTGTATGGGCTAAACCTCTTATTGAGACAGTCAAACACCTAAGTGGGCCCAGTGATCCGAAGAACCTTTGGGTGAGAGCTGGGAGATTTATTTGCTTCAAAACTATGGGCTTCTTTTGTGATGATTATATAGCTGACACCTTTTCGCATTGTGGGTGATACTGTACCGCCACCGTAGCGATGGTGGGCTTGTTGACATTTTCTATACAATGACAGCTGCTGATAACCTCCTTGGGCTTCATGTCATGTTCAGTGATGATAACCTCAGTGACCTTTATACTGTAACACATGCATCAACTTTCAGATGAAAGTCAGTATCGACACATTTAGACGTGGAGCGTCGGTATTCAGAATTAATGGCTTACCTGAGCATGCAGGGGGGGATTTGATCATGATTTTTTCAGTTTCAATTTCGCCATTTATTTTAAATTCCAGATAAGTTTACAAAACTTACAGTGTCTTTCAACACGAAAAGTAAGATCACTAGTACCAAAACTTGGACAAAATTTCTGATATATTTTTTTTTCAAATTGTTAGGTTTGGATCGATCAGTAGCTGTTATGATTTGTTACAAAAGAAAACATGACCAGATCTTTTTCAATGTTTTACCTCATGGGCCACATCACCAGGAGGAAAATGTCCCGCAAGACGAAGAGTTCACTCTACTGTAGGCCATGATGTATGGGGTACACATTTCGTGGCCAGCACAGGAAGAGCAACTGTAGGTCATTAAGTTAACTTAGTGAATCTTCCTCAATCTGGATCTAACTTTCCACAGGTAAGTAGGCAGTTGGCATGTTGATGCTAACCAATATCATGACCAATCTAATAAAGTTTATGTGGGCTATTGCCTAAATGTTTAAAACATATCATTGAAAACAGAAAGTAACCCCTCCCCACCAGAGATGTCCTAGCCTGCCACCAGAGATACTGCTTGTATGTTCATCTTCTACATGAGTTCACACGTAAGTATAAACATTAACCTTGTCTGCAGATGGGATCGGTCGCGAGAACTGATCAAATCCCCAATGAGAGACCAATGCCTTCACAGGTTGGTGTTCAAAAGTGGATGAAAAAAGTTCAGTCCTTGTGTTAAATATTGTGCTCCTTTCCAAAAATTCCGAAATGGGAAATCCCAACCTGTCAATCTCCACTGCAAGAGAACAGGTATTCACATTTCAATCATTATCCAAAAAGTATATCATCATCCAGTACAGCTCATGCCACATCATGATGTAATTCCACAAACACCATTCTGTTCATTCACAAGATGTCATTCCATATCTCCATGTCATCCTCATACTTCCACACAACCTCATTCCATACCTCCATGCTACCTCATTTCTTATCTCCATACCACATCATTTCATATATTGTCCACACCACATCACTCCATCTACCTACGCCACATCAGCTCATACCTCCACACATCATCCTGTACTTCAACACAACATCATTCTACTCATCCATACCGCATCATCCCATACCTACATGTCATCTTCATACTTCCAACCAACCTCATTCCAGATGTCCACACCGACCATCTCATTCCATATCTCCACACCACATCACTCTATCTATCCCACGCTACAACAGCCCATACCTACACACCAAATCATTCTTGACCCAATTCACATCATAAAGTCGTCTAAAATGGAGAAATATTCACAGACACAAATGTCTGTGCCAACTCCGCTACCAAAAGGTGACAAATTGTGAAGCAAAAATCTAGACAAGGGTATCAGTTAACAGCTGAGACCTCAATATGAAATTTAAGTGAATATCACGTTGCATTCTAATAAGGGTTTTTTAACATTGGCGGGTGGTTATGACATGAAGTTTAAAATACTTTCTAATGATTCTTGTCCTCTTTACTCAGCAGGACATCATGTCCTTGTCAGTATATACACACTGCAGCTTTTAATATCAAGGAATGATTGCTTGCATTCCTTCCCGTGGAATCATGATTCTTCAATTACAGCTAAAACCACCAGAGGTGGGGGGAGGTGTTGCCATGGTGAGAGCAAAATGTGGGGCTGGGATGATGGGGAGGGGAGTTGGGTCCTTCTGGTTGCGAAGCAAACATCATTTACCATGACTCAATATCCAGAATAAAGTTTCCAGTGGATTATTTTTAATCTTCAGAAGATGAAGACAACCATACACCCCAGATTTTCCAATCTTCTGAGAGCTCATCTGTTCACTGAGCCTACCAGCTCTTTAACGACTTGATCAACTGATACAGACAGAAGAAACATGGATTTCTGAATCACTTCAAGCAAATTTATTTCAATCAGTATTGTTAAATGTTGACTCTTTCTAATTGTGACAAATTTACCATATGCACAGGTCCCATCCACACACATACAATGTAAAACACACGGAACACTGTCCCTCGCACAGCTTCTTCTTCTGTCTCAGGTGTTTTTATTTCCCCCCCCTGGAAATACTCCGACATTCATGCGAATTAATGTGAATGGCCACGGGGAATCCCACGGCACATTAACTAACCATAACAGTCATGCTGAGGAAAGGGAAGTGGTAATGAGGGCCCAGAGATCATGATTTGGTTTTCTTTCAATTTTTAGTGCGTGAACCCTCCTCATCAAGCAACGACATCTAAAAGTTAAGTGCACATTTGGTATCACTACGCCAAGTTACAAACTATTAACTTTGTTTACTTTGCCAATCTGATTCAATTTTCTCTAAATCATCTACTTCATGCCGGAGGCCACCAAAGAGACACATCGCGTGCAATCGGTTTCTTCCGTCGTCGTCATCTGTCTTTTCACAGCATCCATGTGAATGTCAATCACATCTTCCCTGGAAGTAATATCTGGGCTAAAAACCACCTGAGGGCACATGTCTGGCCAGAGAGAGCGAGAGAGTTACAGAGAAATATCTTGAAAAATTTAGGAAATATTTGAAAAAGACAAAGACACAATTTTTGTTTCAGAAAACTACTGTTTTCTCTGGCCTGGGATGTCCCCCTTGACTCTCGATATAAACTGAGACTATATATCCAGTCTCAACTCCTGGAGGAACTGACTGCCATGAAACATTTGTGTCCTCCACATCACGTGGGGTGCAGGCTGTAGCAGTAACAGGTGAAAACATTTGAAGCAGACGGGACCATGAGGATTTAAATTAAATGGCTATTGATAAAGATTGGGGATTATGGTGGGAATGCTCTCACCAATAGTAAGTAGACCTTGTTGAAAGTCCTTCAGTGTGGTTTGGCTGCACCACAGGTACAGATTTGCATCGGATTTTGCATGATCAACGAAGCCTGGTTATGCAAAACTGAGTGAAACAAGTATCTTTAATGCGTATTCTACCTGAACCTCTTACTCTACATCCCATAAGTCAATCAATGTATCCATTGATGATGGTTTGGGGGAACACATTTCAAGAATCAACAAATGGAGGAGTCCCTCGCCATTCCAGGGTAATGGAAAAAATCAAAAGGTTAAGAGGCCAAGAAGAGATTAATTTTTATAGGATTGCTACTACTAGATAATTAGAGGCGGACAAGTACATACTGTACATCTGGACAAAGTAAACTTTCAGAACAGCTAGCCCAGTGGGTAAATGAATGAAAATGGAATTTCTGGATGCCTGATAGATTTCGAAGCAGTCGATCGGAACTTGGTAAAAATCGACTGCTTAAGAACAAGTGGTGAACGCACCAACAAGGAGTCCACCAGTAGAGTGTGAAATCAAGTTGCGATGATGAGGCCACAAATCTGGTTCTTGTCAACATTGACTCACCCTCATGGGAGGTATGTCTAATAACATACACAAAACAACCACCAGACTTGGGTGTCATACTATCCCAGGTCCCACCCCCTCCATGAACCAGGTTATTATTTTATGCATCATCTACCACTTTACAATAAATTTTATCTGCCACAAGTGCCAAAAAAAAAATCTGTATAACCCAGAAACTGTACTTCCAAGGATGCTTGTGGATATTCATCCTCATAACCACGAAGTAATCATTGCTGCAGGTAGCACAGGTATTCACATTTTCAAAATTTCATGAAAGCAGTTAACTTTGTAATGTGTCCTCTTCCCCCCCCCCTCTGAGTCGATTGAGCAGACAGGTGGTCATGTGCGTGATTGGTTGGCATTGAAGACAAATCAGAACATCATTGCTGACTTACATTTTCACAGTGCGGAGGCATAAAGCCTTGATGCTGACATTTTTTGTCAAGTTTTGTGAATGCCCTGAACTTAAGTTTCAAATCTGGAGTTACGACTTTGGACACGCTAGAGGATACTCATATTTCTCATCTCTCCTAGATAACGTCCATTTGCCATTATTTCATCTCTGAAATTCTAAATGCATGAGCATATCATTTCTGATTGGACTGGAAAGTCGAATGACACAACAAAAGCTTCAATGATCCTTAAAGTGGTACCAGAGCAAAGTTATCAGGTTATCTTCTTTTTTTTTACAAACTAAATCCGCCAAAAAAGTATTTCTTAAATTCTAAAAAGTACCATTTAATATCACAGTGCCCTCCTGTGCAGGGCTACCTCTGTAGTGATAGCACCTGATCGAGTGGAAAACCATCCTTCTTTCTTTGTTGCTACTGTTTTTACTTTTATCAAATTTTCAAGAATGTCCTTCATGATAATTTCTGATCAAATCTTGACAAATTCAGTTGCAAGATGTAGGCTACTTATAATGCATGGAAGAGATTATATCGCCCATCAGGGATGTGCATAAAGGCAGTCACTTATCACCTCAAGATTCTTAGGAAATAATTAAAATTCTTCATTGGTTTTATTGTTTGATTGACACCAGATTCAAGATGCAAAGTAGCTCATACTGCATGACATACAAGGGACGGGAATGTTTTAATTACGCATGTGATCCTTGTATGCTCACAAGGATATGCAATGCTTAACATCCAGAATGCTTCCACAAGGAAGAGTTTAGGACAGGCTGTGAGTGGGGCTAGAAGTGGGTGGTTGGGAGAATTGGAACCATCTGGGGCAAAGAGTCATTGCCTTTGAATAAAACAATTTAAGAGTTCTAGATAGTCCTAACACATGACACGGGCAGTAGGACTCCTTATCATTACACGGGGTGAGAGGCAGGCAATAAATTAATGCATCAAGGGAAATAACCAAACCGAGGAAATTTGCACTATTGTTCAGAATATATAATGTTCTACTTTAAGACAAAATGACATGTACTTTACGGAGAGCCCCCTGCAGAGATCCCTGGAAGACACCAGGGGGTCAAATGCACTCTTCCGAATCTAATATTATAACAAATTTTGTAGGAAGAGAGAAGAGACACACCTGGAAGGCAAAAGAGGGGGTTTGTTGCAAAGTTTAGGCAGTTACACGCAACACTTGTAACTTGTTTTCCCTCGCCCGCCAATCAAGATAGAAGGTCTATGGATGAGAGAAAGATATTTATTATACCACAGGAAGAAGATGCGCCGCCGAGGGGTAATCGTGGCCTAAAGAATATGAAGATAAAAAACATGAAGAACCATGTGCTCCTGAGAGGATCATAGGCTGTTTGGGGAAGCTTGGCACGATTCCAAAGTGCTTCCAGGTGAAGGAAAAGACAATTACTACGACTGCTACAAGATACCCCGCTCTTTCCTGTCTAAGTGAGAATTCAAAGAAATTAGCAGCTTCCAACAGCATGTCACTCATGCCACAATGATGGGAAGGCAAGCAGCAGCAGTCTTATTTTACATAGCAACTGGAGGACACGCTGTGAGAAAAATTCAAGTTAGGGTGGCATGTGTTCTTACGTGGAAAAATGGAAAGAGCTAACAACTGTATATTGCATTGTTCACCCAATGATTCCACATGTCCAACCATATTTATCTAGTATCCTTATTCTTTCCTCTTCCCCCATTGTCCATCCTTTTACAACATCATTCCTCCCATCCCATATCGTCTTTCCTCCTCTCACATCGTTCTTCCTCTCCAGTCATCCTACCTCTTCTTCCTCCTCTAGCATCATCCTTGCTCTTCTCAGCCCATCATTCCCCCTCCATTGTTCTTCCTAATCTTCCATTACCCTTGCTCCCGTCTTCCTCCTAATCCTTCTTCCTCCATTCCCATCATTTTTTTTCCATCATCATGCCTTTCCTCCATTCACCCTTCTCATTCCCCATCTTCTCTTCTCCCACAATTCTTCCTCCATCTTTCTTCCTCTTCTCCCTTTCCCTTCCTCCTCTCCCATCACCCTTCCTCCTCTCCCATCACATGTTCACTTTCCCAATTGTTCTTCCTCTTGTCCCATCTCCCTCTTCTCCCATCATTCGTCCTAGTCAGCTTCTGCTAGTCAGCTTGTCTCAGCTGTGAGTCACTGTGACCTACTTTTACCAATGTTTGTTCTCTTCTTTTTATCTCCAATCTGTTAACAAAGTCCTCATGATCAAGATCGGTGAAGTTGATTCAGCACTTAGATCGAGAAGAGCTGTAGAAATGTTGTTTTTCCTAAAAGTCATACAGGACAGTTTTGTTTGGTTTTAATAGACAACCACCATCAGCAACAATAGTCCCATGAGGTGTTACTTTAATGACTTCCTCCTGCAAACCCCTTAAACATTAATCTATTGATACCAAAACTAGGGCAGCAACAAAAGAAAAACAATACAACCACACATTGCGTCAATTGGAGGGGACATAAATGACAAAATAGTGATATGCACTGTCTTTGTTCTGGTAAAGCTACACAGTGAGAACTATGCAAGGATGTCTGTGTCGATCTCATACTGTCTATGGCTGGCTCAGGCCATTACAAAACTTTCTACAACAGCGCATCCTTTTTGGATCAATTACAATAAATGTAAAAAAAGTCAGCAAACTGAAGTGAAAAATAAACAAAGGGACAAACTAAAAGCAGTTGGGAAAACAGCATTTGCTGATCAACAGTTGGTAGCAACGTACTGTGTTGTTCACCTGTTCCTATATGACATGGCCTTCATAACCACAAATGCTGATGTTATCTTGTACTTGTATTAAGCAAGTCATCGAAGTACTGCATGCACTCGACAAAAGTGCAATGCACCGTTCATACATCTCTGCAGACGAGGAGGACAGTTGTTTACAGAAACACCTCCTACCGGAAGATTTGTGAGAGAAACCTCAGAGGACCAAATCCTGAGGCATCGGAACTATGTCAGATATTCGTTACGTAAATTCGGTCTATCAAGGAGGGGGGCACTTTTGTGATATTACAAGGGTAAACTGTCACACAATGGACACCGGGCCAGAGCGTATGAGGTTGGGAAGGCGAGAGAATGCAAGCAATATATCAGAGAGAGAGTGAATAAAGAAAGCATACCGAAGACAGAGATGCCTTACATGCTCAGATCAGCTGTTACTGGAAAGAACTAGTGAGACACAAAGAGGGATACCATTGGGAAAAAGAATGGGTGGAAAGGGGAATAAGAAGAGTGTCTTGCACCTGACAAAAAAGTTCGCATCAACCAACGTGTCGTTTCCATAGTAACAGCCAGTGTGGCTACAAGTTGTACAAATAGGAAGTGAAGATTGTGTACAGGTGCTACCTGGCTTCTCACCATATGCACAAAGCTCCCGATGTCAGTGGTGGGAGATAACCAGTGGAAAAAAGAAAAAGTTGATTACATTGAAGGAATCTGTGTCACAAACTTAATTGCCAATGAAGTGTTACAGGAATCAGATGGTCATATTCACACAAAACGACCATTTACAGGCAAACAGTGCCATTCGACCGCTGTTGTTCACGAACACTTCAACAATGGGAGGACATCCTACTTTGAGAAGGCTCAATCGTCCATAATCTTACTGAGATGAAATTGAGGAATAGTTCCCCATGACCCCACAAGCACAGTCATGGTATTTTTGGCAAGTTTCTAGTAACTCTGCTAGTATCCATCCAACAAGTTTCAGGGATTTTGGTGTCCCATCCTACAAACAAACCAGTAACTTGAAATGAAATGATTTTTGCTCCTTCTAATTGACAAAGTTCCATACTTCTGAGACTGCAGCACCTTTCTTATATTCACTCCCCACAATACTGACAGCATTCCCACCCGAATAACTCTCAGAGGGGGCACATCTTGAACTATGGCAACAAGTCAAAAGAGATGCATCCTCACTAAACTCCATGTTAAGTATATTACCCTGCACTACCAGCTACCAATGTGGCAAAGGTATGNNACTGTCTTTTAAGAGGGAGATGATGATCTTTCCATCCCTTGGCTAAGGCTGAATGCCAAGACCATGGAACCAATTGAAGTCTTGTCAAAAAGTCCTGACATTGCTTCAAACAAAATTGGTTCTCCACTGATCACCATACCAGATGGGAATACAAGTGATGTAGGTTAATGGTGATCCATATAAAGCCATCAGTGGGCCACTAACATACATACACCAGGTTTGCTGGACACGTGTGTAGATATCCTTGCTGTGAGTTGCAAACAGGCCCCCAATATCCCGCAGACTTTGACAGTTTGACAAGTTTTCAGTCGGACAAGTTTTCAGTCGGACAAGTTTTCACTCTGACAAAATTCTGGACCAACAAGTCCTCAGTCCCTGCATTTCATTTTTTGATTGAAATTTTTTTTTTTTGACTAAAACTGTTTAGAACATTTTCAAACTGAAAACATTTTGTACTGAAAATGTGTCTCCTTTTCAACTGAAAACGCATCTTTTTTTCTGGATTAAAAATTCGTACTTAGCATTCTGGACTGAAAATGTGTCAAACTAAGCATGCTTTTTACTGAAAAAAAAAAAAATTTCATTTTCAAACTGAAAACATGTTGGGCGAAAAAGAGCTAGCCCAGTGACTCAACATGCTTTGGTACATTGCTGCAAGAATGACATGAAGAAATGAAATTATAACATCTGTGTACCTAGATCTCTTATGCTTTATCTTCCTCTGATCCTGCTATCATGTCTTTGAGCTTTTTAATATTCAACTCTGATTGATCACCTCTGATCCTTCTCAAAGGATGAACAGCCCCCCACTATCAGAATGCATTACCAGCAACCCTACAAACCTGAGCAGAAACTGACAGAAAAATCTGCTATTTTCTATTGATGACCACAAGTAATTTTTTGGTGAAAACTTCTA
>VJOZ01006918.1:0-10289 GCA_009801055.1 Stichopus horrens | reverse complement strand
CAGTTGCTGCCTAAAGTGCCATTCAGGATCCACCGGTAAATTGGCACAAACACGAGGTTGAGCTCTTTCACTCTACTCGCCTTCTGCAATACAGAAGCATATATGGAACCTTGATACATAATACTTAACCTTAAGTTAGCTACTGCTGGCCTAATATGATACCAGTAATAGCGTAATTGCAGAAAGCTCCTGTCCCTTACAGTAAGTTTTGAAACCAAAATAAAAAGTAGGGCCTTGGCCTTACTTGTATATCCTGCTACATGCGAAAAAGCTACCTATTTGCAAGTTGCAACCATAATTACATGGATTTCGTGACGCAGACCTCATTATAGGTGGGCCCTGAGATTGGTGCTCGCTTCAAAATTACTATCAATCAGTAATGTACTGTCACTGTGGCGGAGTTTCTGAAGTGAGCCTGAATTACCTTTCTTGAACTTAGGCCTAATAGACAGCAACGCATTTCACGATTATGAATCCATTTCTTGTTCGTGCTTTCAAATAATCGTTCAATGGGACTTTTAAAATATTGGTGATAGATCCTCTAACTTGTGCAGCAATAAATGGTCCCTCCTACTTTTTTCAGTTAACGTTACACACACGTTGTGACCCAAGCCGCGGCCTAGAATTCTACACAAAAATCCCGTAGCTACGCATATATCACCTCTCCGCGGTAGCACAAATGTTTTAGACGTAACTTCCACGCTACTGCCCCGGTGTCGTATCGTGGCACTGAGTTACTGACACGGGTGGGACTGGAAACTGTACAAAAACAACCTACAGCCTGGAGCAGCTCTTCTTTCTTTCACACTTAGTAAAGAAATATCGAAAGCAATCCACTCACTTAACGTCTTTCAGAGAATAACACCGTAAGCCCGTATTTAGCAGAGCAGAGGCTAGCTTGCAGGTGTTGCTGGCAACAAGTTCTCTGTTGTCTGTGTTATGTATGATGCAGTGTTCCGTCCGGTGCACTGTTTCTTCATCCCAACTACAACTCCACGTGTGTCACGCGTGGGTCGATGTACATAAATGATCAATTGAAATGAGTTACTGAAAGCTAACGTAATGTAGGCGCGGCGCCGTCTAATTCATGCTGAAGTGACATCAACCAATCAACGTTTAAGAATCATTGTGAAGAGGCGGTCCCATCTCTTGCTTCTCGTCACAACAATAATGTTCTCCAAGTAAGCTCTTTCATTTACCAACACAAATAAATGCTGTAAGAGTAAGGTAAAGAGTAAGGTTGATTTTTTTATTCGTATTGGGTGCTTTTGAAATGACCTGTTGAGAGACGATCAAATCTTGAAAAATCTCAGATGATGAAAATTCAGTTACCAATTTTTTTTTTCGGACATCGAACGTACAGGCACTTTACTGACTTATAATTACTTATGTCCCGGATAGAGAGAAATAAACCAATATGACATTTAGGAGTCAATTAGAACTATGTTTTCCCAACATCAAAAGTATACCGGTACACATCCCAGCGTTCATTTCAATTTTTTTTGACATGCACTTGTGTTTCCTTTGGGTCTGTTTTTTTTTTTTTTTTTTTTTTTTTTTGTGAGGGAAGAAAGTTTCTATGGTCGTCATAGTGACTGTTTCCACTCAAAGTAAGGATTCATGTTAATTAGCCGTTTCAAGAGAAGCCAATTTTAAGTTTTATTAGTGGTAAGGTCTATCGAGAAAATACTTTAATAACTTAAAAAAAATCGTTCACAGATTAGTTTTATTTACATCGTCCACAATTTCTGAAGTTCAAAGCAATATAACCGAAATTTCTACCAAATAAAAAACATGAAGAAACAGTCTCATAAATTGCCATAGAAGAGAGATAGAGACATAGTCTTCATTCATAATTTTAGTAATGGGAGTCAAGTCACTGCCCCAACATTGCCCTCTTTCCTGGTTTCCCTTTATATTCATCAGTTTGCACATGTAGCATGGACACCTGCTGACCAGCTCCAGGACTAGAACCTGGGAAATTGATCTGGTATTCTTTCCGAACATTTACCCAATGACAGGCCCAGGCTGAGACTTAAAATAGTTGGAAAAAAAATTACAGTATTAGGTACGGCAGCCACAACAGCATCATGTCAGTTGACTAGGAAACTTGCAAATTATTCAGTGTGTCAGTATACATGGGAGTTTCTTTTCAAAATTGAAAGACACTCGATTCACTCACTAACAGCTGGGGGACATACATTTGGAAACACAGGGATAAAAGGAAACTCTTGCGATAAGCTGCCACTGTCAGGTGCTTCTCCTTTCATACTGGAGGGTGATCATGCATGTCAGTCTTTAATTGAACTGGATAATGATAGCATGATGGACCAATGCAAAACTAAGCCAGGGAGGTGCAATTGCATCTGACCGATTAAACTGTATAGGTTTTGCAAGTTACGTAATACTTATTGTCACTTCCTCAAAGGTATGCATGTTAGCAGATTCAAGTGAACAATTGGCCACTGAGCTTCAGATGTATTATCCTCTATTTAGAGCTAAGAATGGATACATTATCAGTGGGCCAAGAATCATGAACTGCAGTTTGACTTACTACCTTTACATACATCACGCCGTGCAGTTCTTTTTATACTTTACTAGTATACATTCTAATCAGGTGTCAGGTCGTCTACCATTACCTAAAGATCGATATTTTCTCTACCGCCTATAATTCAGTTCAAAATTGGCGCCTTTTTCATTGAGATCATTGACATTGAATGAGCCTGGGGGAGCTGTAAGGAGGTCGCGAGGCAGCAATACGCGTCGCGAAAAACACATCCCCAGCAAACAAAGTGTCTGGGACCTAGATGGGGGACAAATGTTTACAACTGGGCTGACATATGGGACCCAGATGGGCAACCCATCCATATGGAGAGCAGATGGAATAACTGGAACCCAGATTGCCCGTATGGGATCCGCTTGTCGTTGCACCTTCAAGTTGGGCCCATCTGGGCAATGTGGGTCAAGTTAGAGTTACGTGGGTCATATATGGAGAACTATTGCAGAATCATCATTCTCTGCTCAATAATCCATTTATATGTAAAAGAGCTAGTTTATGCAGTATCGTTTTTCTTGCATTGCAAGCCTGAAAGAAGCAAATCCATCGATTGTTCCATCCATAAACAATCTATTGAAAAAAGTTTCCTGTTTCCGTTGAAGATCAATGAAAACGTAAAGGAGTAAGTTGGTCTCAATGAGATTATGTTCAAAATTATTGCAACATAGTTAATGTGAGTTATAACCCATTTATTTATGTACCAACAACAACGTAATGGGCAGGAAACCTATGCACATGTGTCATGTGCATAAAACTACCACAATATGCACAATTAACTAAACCCTAAGACTTTTAATTAGCAGAATTACATTTAACCTCATAAATCGGCATGAAGTAACAAACATGAATATCAATAAGTATTTCTGATAACGGATAGGCCTGTGCCACTGTCAGCTTTATACAATTATTTCAAACAGTGTAAAGGGTGTAAGTCATTCTATAGGTGAAGCCCAGTGCGAAATATTTGTACCAGTGTTTCATTAGGCCACACATGAACCAAAAAAGAAAAAAAAATAGCGCAGGTGTGTAGAAGTGGAATTGGCTTGTACTCACTTTTGCCCAGATGAAGCTCATCTGGGCCCCATATGGGTAAAATGGTGCAAGTCTAACCCATATAGCCAATACAGCACCCATTTGCCGCCCATGTGGTACATCTGGACACCCGTCTTCGCCTGCAGTTGAAGCTGATATGTGCCTCGGATAGTCTGCTTGCTGGGTCATGCCTTTTACACAAGTCTTGGGAACAAAAAGATAAAAGTAAATTTTAACTGCAGAGTGTTGTCGACTAAACAAGAGACGTTTGTGCTTATCTTTGCATATGGATATAATACGATACAGGTGGATGGAATACTCGGGCAGATCATTTGAGTAACAAACAATTTTAGAAAGGTAAGAATTCATCCCAAACTCAAACGTGCACGGGAGTAGTAGGCCTACTTACTAGTTACAATCAACTGTGACGATTACCTATCCGTCTGTACATTATTCTGTCACTCAGTTATTTGAAGTCAAACAAAAGTCTGTCCCGTGCTACGCCTTTAATAAATTATCATATCAGTTCATATGGGACCGAGGAGTCGAAAGATCTATTTCAGAGGGTGCACTAACTTGTGCCAGAAGCTACAAGTTACGACAGGGGCGTAGCCATTTTTTGTTTTTTTTTGTTAGGAGGGGGCAAAATAGACTCATCGTCCCTAGTTTTGACCGCCGTCCATGGGGATAGGTGTTGCCCTACCAAAGCTTCAGCCAGGATTTCAAATACTGAGTCAAAAAATACTGAGTCAAAAAACACTAGCTGAGCCAAAAACCAGGATGGACCTGGTATTTGATTGATAAACCTGGTTTATCGGTCGATAAACCTGGTTTATCGGTCGAAAAACCAGGTTTCTCGAATCATTGTTCATTTGGCTTGCGATATATGTCGGCCACCAGACGTGTTACGTGAATGAGAATGTACGATATATGCTATATGCCGGGTGATGCGGCTACTAAGCGTGGCGGATCTACTCTAGGCTGATCAGTTCAAGCAGCGGTAAATTCATGGGTTTACCATGTGTGGCCTATCATTCCACCGACGTCCTTCTCATCTTACAAACAAACAAAAGCTCAGTTTAAAAAATAAATTAATAACAATACTGAAGTATACCATTCACATCAATGACACCATCGTCCATAAACCCTTCCGTACGGTTTTCGGAAAAGTTAAAGAAACGTTCGTTAATTTGAGTTCAATACATATGACAGCCTTACTACAACTATCAATAAAACTTAAATAGTCACTAGGAATACTTTCACAAAACTGAAGTACTATCCCTCAATCATAACCAGCCGCAGTTCAGTTATCAAACAAAGGTGGATATGCTACACTTTTCAACTGATGTTTGCTCTTTGTAACTCCAGTGAACCTTTCCTACGGAGTCAGTCATCGAGCGCTTTAGTATTCAGCCTTGTAACCCTCGGCGCAAGTTGTTCGTTGCCATGGTAACGAATTTGTTCGCGCCTTTTCAGTTTGTGTATTTCTGAACAGTACGTCACAAGTTTTCTTCCTAAACGTCTCAATGAACCGACCATACATTGCGCAGGGAGTTGAAAGAACTCCATGGAATGCGGTATCTGTGGACAGAAAATTGGAGATCTTTTACCTATTGGCAATAGGAAATAATGGAAACCCATAGTTGAAGAAATTCTCACCATTGTCAGTTGGTGGATGCAGTATGAGATAAGGCTGAACACACTCAGCAAGTGAACAGGTAGGCTGGTTTGAGTAAAATACACGCCTAAAATGCAGTCACCCCAAACTGAATTCGCATGCCCCCACCTGCGCTAAATTCATGAATGGCTCTTTTTCATGTGATGTCATATGATGTCATTGGTGTTGTTAAAGTGCTTAATTATACAGCATAACAGCATGCTTAGCCTAACGATGATATTCAGCAACATCATAACAAATACAAGAGAAATGAGAAAAGAATCGCCAGACTTTGATATATATTTTTTTTTCGAATAAAGTGGACCCACTGAAGACTGCTTATTCCGTTTAAAAATTAAAGTTTCTAGTGATACCTTTCATATGACGCCGTCAATGACTGTTCACTTAAACGTTTTCTTCGCAATAGTATTTAGTAGGAGATGGTCTTCGTGACATATCATCGACAGCACTAATGTTTTACAAGACTTAGTTTCCGATTTCAAGTCGTAGGCCTATATTTGTCATTGAAAAATGATGCTAAAGGGCTGATAACAGCCAGCTTACTACTGTTACACTAAATCACCACGAGCTTTGGAATTCTTCTCCACTGAGCATACACAATGGCAAACTATCAGGGTGTTTACTTTTTTTCAAGGAACTATGGCAATTCCCACCGAGAATTTATCACATGATTGCTTCTAGTGGTCGACGGGGGAAAGTGATTGAGGGCCGAAGGACGAAGTCCTCGGCGGTAAATTCCGGCGGGATTAGGCCAGGAATTCACTGTTGAGAATGAAATTCTCTGAAGTCAGATGAGCTCTCTCATGATTCACCATGACTGCCCTGCCACTACGTAGATAACAATAATCCAACAAGTGTTTGCCAAATAACGGACCGTAGATTCAAGGAAAGACCTTGAGTCTTGAAAATGTCCACACACACTATCCATGTGTAGTGGCCATTGTCTAGTTGTATAAATTAGCTTACTAATGGAAGCAAACATGACTGTACTGAGGCCCCGCGTTAGTAACGGAGAACAACCGGAAGTCGGCCGTAGGAGATGAAAATGGACAAACGCACATGTAAACAAATACACCGACGGATTATTGTGTGTGTTTACCTGTTTACAGGATAAAGAAAAGAAACAAATACCTTAGGTGAAAAGTAACCTAGCATAGATGAATCAAGAAGTGTGGAAACCAATGAACAACATCAAGCAGTTGGATAAAGTTACAAAAACCACACAAGTGCGTTGTGAAAAGTGCATGGAATTTACTGAAAGAGAAAGCCATAATCTTTTCATGAAATGCATTCTGATTAACGCTCATCTGAAGGAAAATTTCATATATGTTCATAATAATATTTAACATTTTCGATAAAGAAATAAAAAATGAGGTCAATGTTTCGGGGGGATAAAATAATTGTTATACAATGTTGGAATTGGGTCACCGATTGATAGTATTGTCATGATAACTTTGTAGGGCCCGAGGGCCCACTTCCATGCGAGGAGAGAGAGAGAGCTGCACAAGTTTCAACTCTCTCGTCAAGAGAAATGTAGGTCGGGGTATTTTTATTTTTTGATACTAGTGTTGTAATCATGTCCATGAACATATACAAAACTGTATGTTAGCAGTTTTCATTGTCATTCGTGGAAGTCAGGGGGGGGAGGGCCGGGTGAAGGGTCCACCAATCTGCTACATCCCTTGCTTGCCTCTTCAAGTGTAAACGATGTGACCTTGAGTCCTTCCCCTTCATCTAAATCATAGAAATTCGAACTCTGAAACATTGGAGTTGATGATCTCAACTTAAAGGGAAACAGGGCGTTTAGAATACACCAACATGACATACATAAAAAAAAATAGCGGTAATCATTGCTAAACCATTCAGTCTCATCAATAAATATCTGCCAAAGCTTCGTCTCCTCAAAACNNAAGTTTGGGTGAACAAGTTAGTGTTGAGCAACAAATAACTGAATTTCTATCGGTGAGAAACTTATTTCCTGAAAAGAAGGACACTGTTCTTCCTTATTTTGAATAATCTATCATTATGCGTCCACAAACATTGGTTTTGAAAGTATGGATGTTTCCTAAGAAACAAACGCCCTATTTCCCTTTAAATGGAACACGTTTTAATGGGCTTTTAATGGGCTTATTGAGCTGATATAGCTGATTTGTGAGGTTGTTCAGCGAAGTGTTCAAACACATGAAAATGCACATAGTTAAAATAATTAATCACTTTCCACATTCACAAGGTATGAAAACAATGAAAACTGTTGGCCTTTTGACAGTGAATTGTACTGGCTGTGGTGTATAGTATGAACTAGTACTTAATGTGAAGAGTGTCTGGTGAAAAATTGAAAAAAAAATGGAATTATTAATTACCCACTCATTTATGTTCCTGTGTATGTGACACATGGCGATCATCTTAGATTGACCGATTCTCATGAGCGTGGGGAGGATACTTGAAAGGTTTATGAAACTCTCGTGAATATCACGAAACAACTCAGTGCCTCCTAAAGTTTGGGTCGCAGGCTATTTTTTTACAGAAAGTTATCGCCAACCCAGACGACAAACAAGGGTTTGAGAACAATAGCACGCTTTCACATAAATCGTAAACCTTTTCAGTGGGGTAAGAGGACAAGGTTGTAAAGAACCAACCACAGGACCATTTGTCACCCGGCATTTTTTTTTTTTCTAGCAAACGGCGAAATTCCGAAATGATAAATGAGGTATTTACCCTTTTTGTCAAATTGATGGAGGAAATGGGAACAAACTCCTGAACCGAAAAATTTTTGACATTTTTCTTTGAACCTCGACGTCCATAGTCAGTTCAGGCAGACTGCGGGAAGACTCCACGCCAGTGCAATCGCCCATTCCTTGAAGTTCGCAGCTCGTGGTTTTAACTCTAGAGACTTGAAGAGACGTTGACCTCGCCTCTACCCAGAAGTTGGTGACAAGGTGCCGGTGTTTCTGTCTCTATTGTATCCCCCAACCCCCCCCCCAAACCACCACATATATGTACACACATGCACAAAGCTAGCTAACATCCATGAGTAAATCTGTTTGATGTAGGCTTTATCCGTTAATAATTACTCAGTCATTTCCAAGGAAAGCTAATAAAATAAGACTCATCAGTTAAATGTGGCTTTGCACCCGGTTCCCATGGTAACTACAGAACCAATGCACCTTACGATGTTTGGTCACTCAACCGAGCGAGCT
The DNA here is from genome assembly GCA_009801055.1 of Stichopus horrens. Taxonomy (NCBI): domain Eukaryota; kingdom Metazoa; phylum Echinodermata; class Holothuroidea; order Aspidochirotida; family Stichopodidae; genus Stichopus; species Stichopus horrens. The sequence continues at coordinate 1,825 of VJOZ01006918.1, read as the reverse complement.
CCGTGGGATTTCTTGGAAAGTATACAGAGGAACGACAATAATAGGGAGTTACCACTGAAAGAAAGGAGAATTTCCAGATATCTTGTAATAGGAAAGTGTCTCCCCAGCAAGTTGATTTCCTTGCCTTTTTCTGTATTTTTATTTTTTATTTATTTATTTTTTTAGACAAATTTCTTTTTCACAGTTGTACAATGAATTGCCATACCATGAAAGTTATAATTAAACATCTTTTCTGCAAATTTTCTTCATAACATCGACTTCATTCCACACCGAAAGGAAGATTTTACCATAATCGATCATTTCAAACAGGACATTACGAAACAGTTTTACAAAATAAAAATTATTTGCCTTGCCGCCAGTCCCACGTATCTTTGAACATTCATGCAGTTTACGTTTTAGTTATGGAACAAATTATTTGTGTAAGGTGTCATGTGATAGGTGTGTGATTGGTGTAAGATGTCTGCGGTGAAAAACGAAAATGCTCTTTGATTAGAGAACCTCTGAAAAATGTCACAGGAATACTTCTCTGAGCCTTGAAGACACAATGCGCCCCTAGGCAGGAGAGCGCATTGTGTCATTTAACACAACAAATACTCGAATAAAAAAGGAAGAGGCAGTGCGGTGTAATTTGTGGCATACGACGTCATTTCCATGAAAGGTCGCTCACGTAGTACTAAGCAGATACGGTAACTTCTCGACGCATACTATGATAATCAACTGTAATACAACAGCCAGATCTTAACACCTTTTTTCCCTTTCAAACAATTCAAACTGCAGTTTTATCGTATACTCAACAATGAGTCTGCTCAGTTCGCTGTTAATCAAACATCAGTGAATTTGGAAATGCCGGTTAAGTCAATTTTAATGACTTGGCACGAGCTGATGAATTTTCATTATTCGACCTTTTGCACGACTGCATGTAGGCTATATACCAGAACCATACTACGCACATATGTCTCTGTACACCTAGCGCGATTCAATACGCAATTGAACTTTCAACTAGTTGAATGAGTTGATCATAAAAGTTGTTCAGAATAAATATCGTCACAATATCTCTCAATCCTGGATTTCTTGAAAGAGGAAAATCGACGTGGTAGTTATTTATGGAGTTATATTTTGCGTTGATTAGTGTACGCGGCTATTCAAGTTTTGCAATTTTAGTTGAAAGTTGAATCGCGTGTTGAATCGCGCTAGCGTGAACCGCGCTTTATACAGCTGAACGACGCTTAGCCAGAATCCGTACAATGAGTCATCGCATGTATTACAGCCCATCAATACGATACTTTCAGTTTCTACTATAGTCGAAACTTCAATAGATTCAACTCTCTGAATACATCACCATGATTAAAGAGTAGACGAAATTGAGTTTTCATCTGTGTTGTTGCGAGTCTTTTTACACAAGTAGAACAAAGCCCATCTCTTTTGTTTGCCACTCGCAAGACATTTATAATGCGACTGAACAAACAGAAAAATGAAAAATGATTTACATATATGATGCAGTACATCTTATAAGTTAAATTTGCTTTGAGATAACGCACAAATATTTAACCACATGTATCTGTGCTGAATGGTTACATTAGTTGACATATTGAAGAAGTTTTATGGTCCAGAAAGAAGAAGTCGATACGCTTTTTATATCAGCTTCTTTCTGTCATACATGATTTACTTCCGAGCTTATATTCAGTGAATATACACTGAATATATTACGTTGAATATTGAAGTAATATGCAACCAAGAAAACTGAAGTCCGCACACAAGTGTCAGTGTCATTTCTAAGGGCGGCGCGAATTCGGTTTTTTAATGGTAACCTGCATGGGGGGGGGGG
>VJOZ01006912.1:0-10389 GCA_009801055.1 Stichopus horrens | reverse complement strand
TTTTTTTTTTTTTTTGGTATGGAGAACCATTCATGACTTATACTATTAGTAGTAAAGCAGCTGATATATGCCGTTAAGTTAGAGTAACGGGTCAGACATTCTCGTAAAATTCACAATAACATGAAACAAACAATTCAACAACTTGAAATTTGTTTTAAATCTTCATGTGTCAGTATAGGTCATTTCAAACCTGCTAAAACTTCTTAATAGTCTGACATAGTGTAGCTTATGATGTAAAAGTTCCACAATGACAACAGCGAGCTAAACCAAAAAGCAACTTTTACGTCATCATCCTTTTTCCAGAAAACACTTTGCATTTTCGTTACTGATTGGTCCTCGTTTATGACAGGAGCTTGGGGATCGTCTCCACTCGACTAACACACACACTGTCTCCGATATTGTACGATCAATAATAATTGCTCTTGGTGAGGACAGCCATAGAAAAACGCTCTCCATACCATCTCTGGTTGCAGAGGAACTTGAAGAGCTGTGATCAACCTCTAGCAATTTCTTGCAACATTTTTCTTTTTTCACTGCACACGTGCAGGTACGACTGTGGACGATTATTCTGTCAGTCATAACAGTAAACGAGTCAAAGATGTGACAGAATCTGTGATCAGATTCTAGCACATTAGAGTATTTTTAGGATTTGCGCGTTCCGAGCAGATTTCAGGTTTAATACTTTGCACCCTATCAAACCGTCCACACTGCACATTTTCAAAGATCTTACTGGGTTTTGTCTATTTCTAGAAATTTAATCCATGTTATTACATTTCCTGCAGACTTACATAAACCTTCCAAGCAATCGAGTAAGGTTTCAGATGTTACAGTGTAATCTTTCAGGAAGTAATCTTCTTTTGTTCTTTCTCGCCATCACATTCTCCTACTGGTCAACTCTAAAATATGACAACGTCTAGCCAATACAGATGATTCTCATCATGTGTACTACATTGTCAGACATGTGTAGACATGTTTGGCAACAGAATCCCACTGCCCTCATGTATAGAATACCTGGCAGCAACAAGGCCTCTTGAAAGGAAAACAAGTTGTTAGTTATACAGACAAAAAAATTGTGTTCTCTAAACCACTGCTTGTGGGCAAAGAATGAAAGGAAGAGAAGGTAGCCTTCTCTTCAAGAAATAAGTTTCTCACAGATAGAAATTTGGTTATCTGTTGCTCAAGTATGATTTGTTCACCCAAACTTCCAAAGCTTCAAATGAATGCATCCTTCAATGCTTGTCTTTGCATGACACGTCGGTCGGTGCATCGTAAATGCTCTGTTCCACTTTAAGACTACAGTACCTCCCTTTAAATCATGTTGTACCAGCAAAGTTGAAAGTATCTGAAGGATATCAGTTTATTTTATGGCAGCCTTCACCTGAACTGTGAAGATTAGAGGACAACACCTATATAGTTTCCTTAACAGGTTTTAAAGTAAAAAATCCCTTGTGACTGGCAGGGAGCCCAAGCATACAACTAGCAAATTGTTCTGTGAAGTGCTACGAACCGTACTGAACTGTACATTATCATGAATGCCACTTTCTTGGATTGTACTGTACAATCAGTACTGCTTCCATTACACAATCAGGACGGAGTAACCATCAATTTGCTGGAACTCATCCGACGCAGTTTGGCGCGGTTTAATCGATCACGACGACTCGATCACGGAGAGTGTGTGACGTATCATTTTACTCCATTTTAACAGGAAAATTTGAGTCATTCCACCCCCACAAAAAATGTTCACTTTAATCTCACCTTTTTCAAGACATTGATCTCCAATTTGATTTCTTCTTCCTCTTCCTGAGAATTGGAAAATGGAAAAGAGAGAAAAAAATGTGGTAACATCTAGAAGAAATGAGAATCATAATTCCACAGAAATTGCACCTTAATGATTCTGATACACTTAAATCAAAGTTATGAAACATGTAATGTTTGACAACACACCATCTGCAGGGTTCAAATAATGTACACAAGAACTTAAGGAAACTTTCCAGTGGCCTTTGTGACAGAAAAGTTATCAAAAGACTACAAAATTTTGACTAGACTTGCACACTTCTAGCACACAGGGATGGCAAAATGGAGGGTGCTTGGTATTAGACCAGATGGTACCAAAGGTGGTGTTAATGGTAACTAGCTCAGAATATGGGAGTGCACTTGTAATATGGTGAAACAGGTAGATAAGGTGTGAAATCAATTTCAAACTCCATTTTTATGAAACATCTTTTTGATTATGTAATTTAATGGAACAAGGCTTTCTGTTTACATTTACATCTCACGACAGCCACACACAAAGAGCAAGGGAGGGATTGAGAAGGTCCAAAATATCCTTCAAAAAGTTAATCTCAGATACAGATATCCTGTAGACTACAGTAATCTAACAGGTTTATATCATAGGTGGACACTGCAGCTTCAAGTGCAGCCAAGACGGTAAACGAAAGGACCATTAAACATCCATTTTTGTACGTTGTTTTCTCCATTTTGCAAATGCAATAATTTTGCATGGACCATCATAACCTTTAGGGTAATAAAACAAATAGAAACAGCAGTTAGCAACTCCATGGTTTCTTCTTCATCTTCTGTAAACTGTACTGGTAACCAGACAAAAGCAGGCTACGACTCTCTGCCCTTAGAGAGATGATTTCATGGAAACAAATTACACGGGACTCACCATCAGTTCTTGTCAGAGGTCTAAATGGCTGATTTGCTGAAGGCATTTCCAAATTTTTTCAGTTAACCCCTGGACAAAAGGGGGATATTTTTACAGGCCGGTCAAAAGGCACAGTCTTGCTATTCAGATCAGGAGCAGGAGGAGGGTAAAAGAATCACTATTGTGGTACAGACAATAATGGGTGTGAGGATTAAGAGGTTCACCATGGACTACACTAGCTTTGGGATGTTTTCTTTGCAATGTAACTTCGATTAAAGGAGAACAGGTTGAGACGGAAAAAGACTTTCAAGTCCCTCCTGTGCTGTAACCTGCTACTGTATATCAGAGCCAAAACATGCACTCTACAAAGAATATCACTTAGAACTGGCTAAAACATCCAGAATCTCTTGACTCTTCTCATTGTCAAAAAAATGTTTAGATTCAACTTTTGGATTTTGCAGGAATTTTGAGTCAGACAGTGAAGGATACTACTAAACTTTCAAGAAAACGTTCCAGTGAAAAGCAGTGAGCAAAATGCAGACCAGACTTATGTAGTTCATGCAGTGTAATTTCTTCCATAAATTCTACACTCCTAGATCAGAAATGGTGCTAGTCCAGTAGGACAGGATGGTGCCAGAGGCAGAGTTGAAAGTTTATCAGCACTCTTGGCATGGTCGATGAGAGTGCCTTTGTTGTGTTCCAACAGGTAAGTGAGGAATGAAATTTCGTTTCTCGATTTTGGAGGAAGGCAGCACAGGGAAAGTGTTTCTCACAACTAACTCACCATCCTCCTCCTTTATACAGGAAGGAGGGACTCCTACCACACAAAGCCACTAAGAATATCATTTCAGACTTGATGTTCGATTACTTCAACCGAAAACCATGAGCAGAAATTCAAGTGAAAGAAAAACATTTTTCTGAAACCACACAATAGGCACACCAACTCTGGGATATGAAAAGTAATATCTCTGTATCGACTGTGGTTGTAGAAGATCGATGGAAAATCCTTTAAATGTGGACATTTTAAGCAGGTCTACTCTGAATCCACCTTTGTGGCCAAATTAGGGAAGTCTGTTAGAAACATTGATCCTTGGTATTGTGTCCGGAGCCAAGTTAATCAATGAAAAGGTGCTAAAAATAATTTTATTATGGAATGTGCTGGGGGCAGAGAAGACTCACAAATGGTGTTTCTTTTGAAAGATGTATATTCCACAAAATGTTTGAGGCCATGCAGTTGCAGCGCTTCCAAAACCAGACATTTTCACCTTTGGATGCTTCCCACTGTATCTGCTTTCAAATTCTTATTTATTCTTATTTCCTCCAAGGAGAAGAACCATGAATGTACACATGCAGCAGGAGTGTACTAGATTTACTTCAGAGACTGACAATATCAACCTACAGTACAGTTACTTGAAGGAGGAAGGTAAACTTGAAAGGACTGGTACTGACTTCGGATACCAATATAAAGAAAGAAATCCTACTGTATGAACTGAATTCCCCACAACTCACTGGTGAAGGTATTGACAAGTGACTTGCTTCACTAATGCATTAAGTTTGACTTTGCTCAATGTGCATACGAAATCAATTCTGACAATGTGCCCTCAAAGTTTAAGTTCGCACTCGTAAGGATGAGTAAAGACTGAAACAAAGTTCTTGTTTTTCTAAATGCTTTGATATTTTGTCTTAGTGGGAGTTGAAAAATTTCAACCCTTTGAGCATCGTTGAGTTTCTCTCTGTTAGGTCAAACTTCACGAATTAGTGAAGCAATGGGTAAGTATGCATGTCTATGATGTGAATACTCAAGGTTTTATAGTCTCTTGGAGCTTTTGCCAGAGGCAAAATCTGGGCACAAAATAAACAGGCCTACACATTCTTAGGTCTCAAGAGAAGGACAGAGGAGAGTGAGCCTAGTTCTAGAGGGTGCAGTGCTAGAATTGATTTGGGGTGCACTTTGAGCAGGGAAAAGAAATGCATAAGTATAAGCAAGGGGTAAGTATACATACGATATGTGCACTATTCTGTTTCACAATGAGCACTTCCTTCTAACAAGAAAAATTCTAACCATTACACCAATTATATTGTTTGCATAATATATCACAAATATTAGACTAGATAAGTACTTGAAGCAAACTTCTGTATGCCTGCAAGGTCCTGTTATAAAGGTATTCAAGCAGATCATTGACATATAGAAAGAAGCACACAGTTCACTTATTTACAACTTGCCCTTATAATTATCATTGATACCATAGTGGCCAACAATGAGATTAGACTTGTGTTACATAGCACATACGCTACTTTCATCATAATCAACTTCAAAACGGATACATCCCGTAGTCTACCTGCTGGAGAGCTACAGATAAATCAGTAAAAAGAACAACTAAATCATTAATTACTAAACGCTTCAGTATAATCTGACGAGATATCATCAAAAGATGGTATTTTGTGGTTACGTGAGGAGTTGTCGATCCAAAATCAACCATTGCCCAGAAAAACATTAAAAGCAAAGAGGCAACAGGAAATGGAAACCACCAATTACTGTCACTAACTGCAGATTTGAGGCTGATTGTAACAAATACATCAGACTAGATTGAGTAGGCGATGTGAAATCAGGAATGGCATTATCAGGGCAAGTTAGCATATTCTACACATTAATGATTATAGCACACACGATTCAACTTAACACAAGAGGAAAATTGTGAACTGACAAATCAGCTAAAAGAAAGAAAAATAACCAGCTGGTGTACTGTAACACACATACTCACAAAATGCATCAAATACATGGATGTTCAACAGTGACACGTTATGAGCCTTTTAATTTCGCTATATGACATGTCCAGTGCAAGAGAGAGAGTTTCAGCTAAGTGCAATAACTACAGTAGTTAAGATGTTACAAGGTACAGGACCAAATAAAGGACAACAAGCTAGATATATAAGGGGTACCATACACAACTGGATTCCCAACAACTCGCTGGTATGGGTATTCACAAGTGACTTAAACTTACCCCTTGCTAACATTTACTGTACACATTGTCGACTCTTAAGCCAGTATTTTCACGCATTGTTGTGCTTTTCCCTAGGTTATGCCCCTTTTTCCCTAGTAGTAGTTTTGTTGTAGCTTAAGGGTATTTATTTTATTTTGTGACACAACCTTTGGCTGGACTATGGATTTCCCTCCTCCCGATGCACATTCTGTTGTTTGCTGTAAGTTTCATCCATGGAGGGACTGGGCATTTGCATTTCCTGTGCCACTTGTGTCCCTCCTGCATGCACAACACTTTGTGTGGGCTGTGCAAGTTGCTTACCACGGCTTGGACTGGACTTGGCAGGCCTCAAGACTTTTCTTAAAATTGTCTTTTAAAACTCACACTCGAGGACAAATTAGAGGTCCCGAAAAATCCACACAGTGTGAGAACAATTTATTCAGGGTTTATACTATGCCGCCTTATTTAACAATGCATAAGTGTAAGCAAGGTTTAAATATCTACGCAGTGAAAGCTTTAAAGCTACAAAATGAGTTTGCCAAATTTGTCAGTGAAAGTCAAAATCCCACGCAATAAGTCATACTGTCATACACAAAGTGTTACAGAAAATGATTGCTTAAGACCCACTTTTGCATACATGAATATTCATATCCATTGCCAATGGTCTGCCTCATTTCAAGTAATGGTTATTGACTGCTATGCTTTTTGGGGGAGGGTGAATTTTGTGGGGCCAACAAAAATGTAAAGACAACGTTCATATAAAAATATCTGGAAGATGAGAGCATAGTTCTCTTTTCAGATTTTGTGACATGTGATCGTTCCCCCACTTTCTCTTCCCTGAAACACTGACAAAGATTGAACGTGGATTAATAGCCAATGGCCAGAACAACTCATATTCCAGCTTTAAACATGACACAAACTAGATGCAGTTTAGGTTTGTAATGTAGGGCTCCAGATCTATAGTAAAGCAAACAACACTACAACCATAGGAAAAATATTGATGACTTTCTTTTCAGTCTTCTGTGCATCTTGTACTAATGATGTGGAAACAATTTTTGAAGTGCTAGGGAATGTTTCCATGCGCTTCCTTTTCCTAACAGAATTATTCAAAGAAACTAACCTCAGGCGACCCCACTAAAAAATTTACAGAAAACACACTTTGGTAGTAAGTGGAGCTGACAGAAAACTCTTGCTAAAGGTGAAGATGAAGGGAACAGATGATGAACGCTCATATGGAAGGAAAATAACACAATCTGAGCAAGTTCACGGGTAGTACAGTATGGGAAGAGGATGCTATCCCAGATTGGGCCTGACATATTTCTAATTTAGTTAGGAATGGCCACATCATCATTGATTATTATTCATCTTAAATCAGTCGGCTGCATTTGGCTCTTGTAGTCAAAGTGACACTGTAAAATGTACGAACTATGTGAACGCTCACTATTAAAGCGAAAGTTTTCTTATTTATTGTGCATTCAGTATTTGACAATGACAAGTTTCATCGTATGGTAAACACTACAGCTATCTAAAGGGTACTTGAAGTCAATTCTGTGAGCCACAGCTACACGGATACATGTCATGCTAATGTGAAACCACAGACACACTCCACTATCCTTATCCAATGAAATTCAGGTTTTGAAATACAGGAAGGTTTTCGCCCAACGCACGTAAATTTAATTTTGGCCGGCTCAAATTGCTACGCAGAATTGAATTCCATGTTGTGAAACAAGCATACATGTGGAAACATGTGTGGCAGTAATGCGAGGGGGAACCATGAGAAGAGTTTCATCTAATCAGCTTACTTCCAATTCACAATGTGTTAAGGTAGCCTATCATCACAGACAGAATTGAAGAAAGTAACATTAGAAACATACAGTAAGAGGACGTGAATGAAAAACTCATACTGTTATGACAAATTACTTAGCCTTAGCAATAAAAATATTAATTATTCATCTCACTCACAGTCTTACGTAGAGAATTGTCAGTGAAAGTGAAAGCTTGTAAAATCATTGTGGAGGTGGACCTAGGACTGACGTTTCAATAGCGAACTGTTCCAAAACTATCAGATGATGATTTGAGATCTATCTACTAGCAAAATTTGTAGCCAGTGCAACATGTATGCAGTACAGTTTTCCTTACCTCTGTAACATCCATAACTTTGATAGCAGCAAGCTGACCCGTTTTGACATGACGACCCTGTAAAGATATCAAAAGCAAACAGATGACTTATTCCAAAATATAAATTATTAAAATAGGACGAAATCACTGAAACATTTCACAGAACTCAAAATATTGGAGAATTTAATTACATTTTTAAATTGCTGCACACACAAGTAGCTTTAAAAATAGAATTCATGAGGCTGTTGAGAAAGAGCATGCACACAAAACACAGTTTCTGTGTTACTGTATATTTTGCAGACTTCACTTTATCCCATATGTTGGTAACATATATGCACTTCACCAACTAATACAATTCTTTTGACCACAAATTCCTCACGTGAAATGAACCAAGAATTCTGCTGCCATTGCTAAGTTGATATACCAAACTTCATAAGAAATACTGAATGGATTAACAAGTGGCATTTCTGTTGATACAGTATTAGTGCTTTCAGATGAAAACATCAACACCTTAGATGTTGTTTCTGCAGATATCAATGCAGAGCTAACTTGATCCATGTTTGGACAGGAAGTACACACAAAACTGTACAAAATTCTATTCCCACAACTTTCAAAATGCACCAACTGTACAAACGCTGACACAGATTTCTGGTCAATTTTCTAGCCTTTGGCCTTCGTCACTTTATGCTGCATGATTTCAAAAAGCAAGTTTCTCAATCCTCTATTTAAGCTATACCTGTTTTCCTTTCTCCTCACTCAAACATTTTTGTCCTCCACAAAATTCCCACTTGAACATTTCAAAACCTACAACACAGTATCGTAATATTTCCACTGATCACGAGTCGTTAATTTGTAACAAAACAAAATTGCCGTAAAAGTTTACAAGCTTCTTCACCACCATGCCTCTGCTGACTTCTTCCAAATTCTTGTCTCTTTCATAGGAGGCCTCCATAGAAATGTTATCAATTATTGTACAGTTGTTCAACTGACTACATGCAAGTCTCTGCACTTCCAGAGTGCATTTCAAAGGTGAACAACAAAGAACCAAAAAAAAGGTAGAACATACTTAGGTTTAATTGCTTCCTAATGATGTACCCAGTAGCAGCATTCAGTGCTACAAACATACACCTCTGTGCCACATTTTCATGTCAAGAACATGTAAAACCTTTTGCAAAGTAGCAGGCATGCAAACATAATTTCTCTTAAGTTACCATGGTGATCAGACAAAACGGTACAAGAGCATGTTAGTTTTAACATACAGTATCAAGTTTTCTACTTGGTGATCAGCTTTCTGAGAACTTCAAATTACTTTCTTACTCTCTTTTGGTATTTAAATTAGCTATGATAAAACATCAACATTGCTGTGTTTCCTTCTTCAGACACACAAGAAGTGCACGGTATTATAGTACAGTATTTGCAGAGCAGTGCTGGATAAGATATGTATACCGTTTAGCTCTTTTCTCTACCAGGGGTTGTGACGGTTACTGTACCAGTAGCACCGTGCAGTGTTACCACATGTACAGTAACAGTATACACATGTTAGTGCTAAGTTCATAATCACGTTTCACTTCCCTCAGTTTGCATTCCATATGCTCCAAACAACCGTCCCTACAAATTAAAGCCCACAGTACACATTTTATACTGTAAGTGATTTCAGTTTCATATTATTTATGTCCAGAACAAGGATTAACTTATTTCCCAAGGGATGTCAGGAGATTGATTTTGAATGAGGAGAAACCATTGATCACGGCTTCAACCGTGCTAACTGTAAAGGTATGGAGAGAGATCTGCACTGTTGTATGCTGTAGGACATCTGGAAAATGTGTTAACAGAAAGGGAGAGGAATTTGTAACTTTCAACAAAGAGACACACACAAAAGTATGTTTTAGTCACATAAGATAACCATGTTTTAAAACTAACTGAGACACCAAAGGCAAGAGCACATACTTACTGACTCACAAAGCTTTAGTAAACTCTTTACCCTTGTAATTTTGAAAGACCGCAACTAGATTCAAAGTGATGAATTTGCATAATGGATGTAATCAGGTTTTGTTTTTTCTGCTACAGTATACTGAGTAAAAAGATTGCTTTTTACCATCAGTAAAGTTCAGAGAGACTTGAGCACTTTAAACACAATTTTATAGCATTGAAAAGAAATTTGAACTTGTTGGTCTTAATTCACAGCAACACTACCAGGGTTGGGTACACTTCTCTATCTGCAGAGGGTTTTCTTAAATTTTCTTCCTTTTTGACAGGAAAGGAACATGTTGCAATTTATCTGAAACTATGCTTCATGTATAATCTTCTATGAATAAGAAAAATTTTCCCAGTGAAAATGATTTAAGCTTTCACAGCATGTAACTGCTGATGCAAAATAACTCTAATTGAGATTTATTTTTCTTCCTTTTTTCTTTAATATAGTGAGATTCCATACAGTATCTCAACCATACAGCTCTACAACTGTGTGGAAATTATGCATGAACCAATTGTGTCACAAACGGCTGTGAGACATCTGCCATCATACACCAGGCTGTCACTAGGCTGCTACTGTATACTACAGTACTGTACCTTTAATGCATGTTTCAAGAGAGTAGACCATATCTACATCCTTGACAGTAGATATGGTCTACTCTCTTGAAACAT
>VJOZ01006910.1:0-14971 GCA_009801055.1 Stichopus horrens | reverse complement strand
CGCCACCATAGTCGTTTCAGTAACGTATTCTTGTGTTTCTATACAGTACCATCGATATGACTTTATATCTTAAAATGTTTTCCCAGTGAAAGTAGTCTATTGAGGATATCTTTGTGCACATAGAAGTAGCCTCACTGATTGAAGTATTTATCAACACTGAGTACATGGGAGTAATGGTAATTGGTATATGCTGTGTACATACGGTCCGTCATTTTGACTGTTTTGCACTTTATTTGTATTAAAATATTCAAATAACCTTAGGACTGTGCGTTTCCAATACAATTTATGTCTCATGACGTCAGTCCAATGGTGCTTTGGAATCAGTGTCTTAAAACCAATGTCAGAGATAATTGTACCTTGGATTATGTTCTTATGTTCATCTTCATTAGATATTCACGTGAGTATTCGTGACTCCATTGAAAAACCACTTCAGCGTTAATGACATGCTCGTCACAATGTAATTCACAGTAAATTTCAGATACTTTTTTTATAATGCTAAAAATGTATCCAATTACTTAAAACATCTTTCGACCCAAAAAGTTTGGATGCCACATCTGTGTACGTCTCGGCATTCCTGAACCATAATTTTAGGTTATTTTCCACCTGGGACGGGCCACGCTGCGTGTAGCCTCCTTCCAGAAACCTACGATACTTGCTAGTCGTGATTTTGTTCTTTTTTGAAGTAAACTCTTCAAGCAACTTGAGATAGAACTTATCCAACAGTGCTTATTTCGTTATCGTGATTTTACTAATTATTCTGCATTTATAGCAAGTGCAAAAAAAAAAATCGGCTGGTGACTGAAGATTGGTGAAAACAAAACTGAAATGAGATGTTTGTTCTGTTCACTTACGGATGATTTTGGTAACATGAGATAAATGTCGACACGATTTTAGTGTATAGTATCTTGGTTGGGTAAACGACGAAAAAAGTCGATAGCATTTACAACGTTGAAGACGTTCCATTCAACTTGTTGAGGTTGTCGATATGGCCTGCATGGCTACTTAATTGCAAACTGAATACCGCAAGATAACTCAGTGACGAGTCTGCCTGTGTTTATACTGTGTGGCATCATAAGCACAAGACACTAGCAGTGATCGTGGGGGTGAAGTGGGAGGGGGATGGTAAAAGTAGCCAATCCAATTGGATCAACTAGAGATAAATTAATACTTTATCTTCAGGCTTATCTAATCAGTTGTTGATCACCTCTTTTGGTTTCTTGCCATCTGTGCTTAGTACTCCGTTATTAATCACGAACCATCATCCACGGCGCTCATATCATGCATGGTATGTACGTACGTCATTGAATGATCGTTTTGTGTGTGTTCTTACAACCTTTACGTAATATCATTTTCCAGTCTAGGCAACCTATTGCAGTGGAAGACTTGAAACGGCTCCAGTACAAACTGCATCATCTTAGATTCCGTCCACTAGTACATGTCACGTAGGCTGCTTTAGAGGCGTTCCCGGTTGCAATTCAGCATAACTAGTCATACCAGCAACGTTGTCTATAGGGTGTTTGGCGGGATTACTGTAATGGCTTACGGGTTGTCATGGTTACCGATCGCTACTTCAGTGGTGCTACTAGCTGCCATGCTTATTACGTAAGTATATATCATACATAGATATATGTCGAGCTTATATTGTTTTTACATCGACTGTTTCCTTTGGCCATGGAGGTCACTAATAGCTCCATGCCCTTAATGACGGCAGATTATGACATTGTGTAGTTATTTTAGGTACGTAGGCCTACTTGAGACACGATTTGAATGAAGAAGCATACGGGTTAAAAACGAATTCATTGCTGATAGTAACAGCAAGACTACGATCAAAGTTTCTCAACATATGCACAGCAAATTTTTGGCGAAGTTTAAGCTCTCAGAGCAAAATTCAGGAGACATATCAAATAAAACAGCTGTTGGTGTTACAATAGCGAGATGATTTTTACACAGCACTGCAGCCAGTCGCGTGTACAGGGGTGTGCGATATTCCAACAATATAAATGCTAATCCAATAAGTACGGCACCCTATTTGTACCAACTCACGTTGGCGTAACTCATCCATTTGATGCCGTACCAAAGTGGTTTGATGATGTGCACTTACAATTTGATGAAGGTGTGAAGTTAACGCACGTACTTGATCAAGTCTTTCGATGATGTACACTGATTATTTGATGACGGCGTTAAGTTTCTACATGTGCGTGTGATATTTTCGAGTCATGTGAGGATGAACACTCATTTGATGAAGGTATGAATTAAGTTACAGCTGCAATTTGAATTTTAATTGGCGTTCCAAAGTGATTACGTGTCAGATCATTTGATGGTGCAGTGCGTGCTTCTGTGTACGTGCAAACAGAAATTTGATGAAGATAATCGAACTATCCAATTTTGTTTCATTGATAGATCCATAGCAAAAAAAGATACAGGGGCTGTAAACATCATCTCTGTCTGTTCACATAGTGCTAACTCCTCCCACATGCTTTCATTAATTTGTGTAAAACTTGGACACAATGTTGTTTCGGTGGAGTGTCATGTGTGATATTCAAAACATTTGGTGCAAGGTCCCACGTGAGGCCTATTTTGTAAAATTCATACTGTAACACCGACATAAAAATCTATTTTTTTACCCTTATATCGGTAGGGACACATTGGACTGGGGTTCATCGTACGTTCAGCTCAAAATGAAAATAAAGACCACAGCTCTTTATAAGTATCGTAATATTTCTTTTAAGCCAATTCTGATTCACTAAGTTAGAAAATACGGAACATATTCAACTTGGTTGATCATGATATGGCATTATAGATTTCCCATAATGCAATGAACCACTGCCCCTCCCCAATAAAAAAAAATAAAATAAAAATCCGAAACTTAGAAGTTCCAAACACAGCATGGGAATTTAGATTTGATTTTCCCAAGAAAAGATAGAAGTATGTCCCAAGTTTCATGAATTTTCTGTCTTCGCGGTGATAAAACTCTTTAAAGTTTATTTTGTTCATGTTAGAACATATAATAGCATCAGCAATAGCATCAGCAATAGCATCAGCAATAGCATTAGCAATAGCATTAGCAATAGCATTAGCAATAGCATTAGCAATAGCATATAGAAGTATTCAAGAATTCGTTGCAATCCTTCCGAATCTCTCGGCAGGTCTACCGTCTCAAAACGGGCTCGAGGAGATGGTTCGCAAAATTCATAATATTTTCTCACATGCACTGTCGAGTATTGCTCATATGTCGATGGTAAATGGTCAAACTCGCGCGATTCTGAAAATCTGAGACATAAATTAAGCGACAATGATATATGGTGAACGAGTTCAACTACTCCTTGCAAGCCCGTGTCTAGACACTTTTTTATCAAAAGGTATTATCCACAGGCAAACCCTGTTCATTAAGCTAAAATTTCTCGCATTTTATTACCCTTTACATTAACTTTACATAGGAATACATACATCACTAAATGAGACTAATCAGAAGTATGACAAGCAAGGATGATTTCCATCAAAATTTTCACGATATAAATGATATCAACAGGATGAGTATACCGTTAACAAACCACAAGATGGAACTTATAGTACTGGAAGTTGTGGAACATGTCCGAGACTCCAACACTTAGCCCTTCCGTCCCTCGATAAAATCCCCACATGTCCTCGCCGACATAACCCCCCGCCCTCTTCTAATTCCAATCAGTCAGCAGGCACGCAGCCATGAGGAGTGAAGGGGGGGTGCACGTACCCTAGAAAAACTTTCCTCAACCAAAGGTCGCTTTAGACTACATTTGAAAAGATTAAAACAAATCGCACCATTTTGCATCTAGAATTCTCGAAAAGGGCAAATAACTTCAAAGCCCCTCCCCTTTGAAAATTTTTGACCCCTCCTCTAGGCAGGCTCCAACATTGATGTGTCCCCCCACTCTACACTACCTGACGGTATTACCTTCTTTATTGTTATCATTTGTTTTAATTATTCCAGATTGGTACATGACAGATGACTCAAACAAACGTTTGAATTACAGAATTGACCTACAGAATGAAACTAAAAACAATGCAGATTTGATACACTTAAAGAATGTCTATAAACCAAATAATTTAATTTGTTTTCAAATTTCCATTTAGCGTATTAAGTGGCAGTGTGTCTTACTTCACTTCATGCGCTGTATGTGAAAGGAACATCCTATCCATGTGTTGATTTCTCAGCTGTGACGTCATATGCAAATGAACATACATGCGTCTTCCAACAGAAGATGAACGGAAATTCCAATGATTCCAGCGCTACAACGTTAAAAACGTAAATAACGGTCCCGATACTTAGGTTCCTCGTGATTTTCAAACCGTCTTGTCTTTTCATCTGGCTGCATTCGTGCGAACAGCACGAACCAGATTTTAACCAATCAAAGATCTTGATTAGGGTAACGTTTACGATTAGGGGGGTTAAGTTCGTGTGAGAGACAGAGGTTTTCACACGTTTCTCTTGATTGTATTAAACGCCTTAAAAATCTCCGACATTGCTGTGAACTTCGCAAACCGGCTCAGACCACGTTCCCCGGCAAATCTGCAGTCGTGGAAACTCTGTGACTCCACGGGGCCATATGTGCCTAGGTTCGACCTCTTCTTGTTAAACTCAGTTTGAAAATCGAAATTCGTTCTCATCGTCTGATCAAGTAGACGTGAACTAGTGATGTAATTGTCTTTCTCGTTGCGTCACTATTCTCCAAAACTAATGACATAAACCCTTCATATTAATTTATTGTATAAATACCATGGCAACAAGATATCAAAAACAGGAAATGGCTCTGATGTCAGGAAGTTCAAAGTTTTCCTTTTTGGTCCCAAGAGGTGGCAGACTTTCATCTTGGAGGACGAAGAAGAGGAAATTATCTCAGAGAAAGAGAGAGACAGAGAGCGGTCGAGAGAGGTGGTGAAAGGGATATATTTGTCAATGTCTTGCCCTCGATGGGAATCTGGTATCTCTAGAGTAGAACCAGTAAATGCTATAGATAAGTCGCTATTACAAATATGTCAGTTATAGGGTACCAACGAATACTTCGCAGACATAAGGCTTCCTTTTCCATTGAAAAAAACCGTTTGCATTCTTTTCAACGTTCAAATTTTCAGGGGATGGAATGGAACGATACTGCAAACCCCTTTGCATATAACAAAAGTTATACAAAGGGCAATTCAGTTTGGGTTACAGGCCCGTTCAAACTGGGAGGTTCTCCTTGCTATTTGCGCCATCTGGTAGCCAACGTCGTTTGTAGCAACAGGTTGATCATTATCTCCATCTGAAGCAACATGTTCTTCTCTGAGACCTGACGTATGTCATTCCCCCTCCCACCCTCCCCCATCTTACTGTGGCGACACCAGGAGTTTATATCTCCGGGGCACTGGCAAAGGGAGGGTAAAACAAACTGTTTAGGAGGGCAACAAAAATCGCCAGTAGCCTGAAACCGTGCGCATAACACAAGTTTAGTGAGGTGTGCCCCTGTTCAGGTCCAGAGGCAAAGCCTTTTAGGGTCCATCAGGGAGTGACACCCCCTGAATTTCTCAGGTTTAAACGTACCTCTGGGTGAGAAATTAAGTCTCATGGACTTCCTAAAACCGGTAGGTCAATGCAAAATTATGAATAGGGAATAGACATATTACATGTGTGTAATATGTCTAATTGTCAGGTCACTTTAACTGAATGGGGGCAACTGGGGTGAAAAGGATGTGAAAGGCTTTTTTCCCCATGCCGCCACTACGTTCCTACCGACGCCCTGTCATGGTCGAGAAAATTTAGCAAATGTCACCGAAAGACTCACCTGTACCATGCACTACTCTATACGACTTGAGTTCATAAAGAGTTGCGGAAAGTCACTTTGAACTGAGGTTTTAACATACCCTCCCCGCTCCCTCTTTCTTTCAAATAAAATTTGCATTTCTTTTTGAACAATCCTCGCGGTACTGAATTTGGCGAGGCGTCGTCACGAATAGAACAAGATAAGAATTGTATGTTATTGGTGACAAACGACATTGACCTAGGCCGTTCAAAGTGTGAGAATCACACGTATACACGGAAGGTGTTTTGTTTTCGGTATTTACAGCAGAAGGTGTATATTTATTGAGAAAATAATATGGTCTTTATTGTTAAACTTTCTCTACCTCCTCCATTCGATACAAACTTGGAAAATATAATCCACGCCGTTACAGTTCTTTGCCATTCATTAAAAACGTTAAAAGAAGTTTATTTTTTCGGATTAACTGTTGCGTTGTGGTTATTCCCAAGGGTATTGCATACATTAAACACAGGACAGAGGATATTGTGCTAAAATGTGAATGTTTGGAAGATTTGGGGATTTTTCTTTTTATTTTTATTTTCGGAGATATAGACAAGTGAGCGGTACTTATTTTAGCTTTTTTCTTCAAGTCTGAGAAGAATGGAGCCAGTCTTTAGTGCCCTTTTGAATACGTAGGAATAACAGTGCGTATCCTGCTTAAATCGATGAACAGTATCCATAGCAACGCATTTGTATGGAACATAGATTATCTATATACGTCACTACTGAACTTTTTTATGAGGACATAATTTATTCTTTCAAATTTTATTCTATTTTGATAGATATATCATTGGAGTCGCCCTTGGTCACGTGCATCATCTGTTTCCGTACATCAGTGACGCAGGCGCAGACTATCCAGAAAGCAGTATCTTCAGTTTTCTGTTCGACGTCGTTGCATTTCTCAGTGAGTAATCAATAGTAAAATATGAACAAAGGCGCCAACGTACCGCCAAATTCATTCAACAGTGCAGCATTACCTTCATTATACGTACAGGAATAGTACATCAGTGACAGGGAGACAACAATCGTCAACACCACATATAATGTTGTACAGGACCTTTGCAAGACGTTTTTGCGCTGTATGTATGAAGGGGTCACTGTGCATATTTTCCATGCTCGCAAAAGCCGGTGCCCTGCACAAATTATCGATAATTGTTCTTACTCTTTTTTTTTTATTTTTATACACGAAGAACTCTCGTTTTGGAAAGTGACGAGGAGTACAGTAGAAAGATATTCAGCCTAAATAGCTCTAAGTGGTAGCATTGCGTGTAGAACTCAAAATGGCAAAAAAAGAGGGGGGGAACAAGTTGACGGTGAACTCACATGTAGCGTTAAGAATCTTAACTGGGACAAACACTTGGAAATGAATTTAAGAGTTAAGTGGATAGGGTACATGACACTCATTTGACATATCGCTGTACATTTGGCATTTCTCTTGGATTCAGTTGATACACACAGAACAGTACACAAAGTCGGTATCATTTCTTTTACTTACATTTCTTGAACATGTCTCAAGGTGAAGGGATGATTCTGAAGAGATTGTAGTATTTCTCACTACCTATATTTTCTTTTTATTTGTCTTCATCATTCTAAAGTCTTCTTTAATTGTCCGGTTTTTCTATTTTTCCCTTCCCATAGTATTACTTCACGTCTACACACAGTTTCTGATGCACAGCTCCTACTACAATCAAATGCAACAAAAGAGCGCCATCTCTTTCAACGGTTTACGCATGGTCAACGCGACGTGTCTCGCCCTAGCGATTATCGCAAGTGCGGGCATGGCGGTCCTTGCCAATTTCCCAGTAAGTTGAAAACATCTTGTGGCATTATGCACGTATATATCTTTTCATTTTTGTGGCATCCTCTGATTGTTCAAACCAATGATATTTTCGTCGATGTTATCACGCAGTTATATACCGTGGAACCAGGCTGCATCACTCCCTACTAAATCGACTGTCAATGTAATAACGATTGCTGATAATGTTATCAATAAAATCAACCACGACCTAATGTAATTAAGGGATCAACAACTAATGCGTCAATCAAGAACGAGCTGACCAGTGATATGAAAGGGTACGAAAGGGTCCAGAAAGTGACAGGCTCAGGGTACTATATCAGCTGAGGGACTGTATATATATATATAGTACTGAGGGATAATCCGTACCAAAATCGGATATCCAAATAATTTCCTGGTCTCGCTTCGTCTCTTTATTTATGGAGGATAGTTAGTCCCCAAATATGCATTTTACATAGTTTTTTGTACGTTCTTTCTCCCAATTCGGTGTGAAGATATCTCCTTAACAAGGTTTGTGATAAGCAATAATCTTCAAATGACAATTAATGTCAGAGAGAGTCTCAGTGGAGCGTAAACGAATTGTCATTTTTTTTTAATTTTTCTCTCATGTTAACGCCCCCTATAAATTCATGATTATGTATTTCATGCCTCTTCTATAGCTTGAAAGAAAGAGTGTTGTCTGGTCAAAGGTCATCAATGTTTGCCTTAACTATGCAGGTAAACATTGATGACCTTCAACTGACAACTATTCGAAATCTAGAGAAAATTTCAAAATTAACCGTTTTTTTTCTCTCTCTTACTGAGACACTTTCTGACAGAGTTTGTTATTGGCAGGTCATTTTTGTTAACGACAAAACTAACAAGGAAATATGCTTATAGCCGATCTAAAGAAAGAAAGAGCAAACCGATTTTCAGAGCGTATGTTACAAGTGTCTATCCTCCTTTGCTTTCGTCTCTTTTCGAGGTTAAAAAGGTTCTAGCAGAATGATCCCTATTTACCTGAAGGTTAGCGGACCGCTGATTTCGGTTAATTCTCACGCTCGACCTACATAAATACAAGCAAAGTTCGTGTTTCAGGTTAGGCCCTCGCAGAGATATGTCACTCGTTGCGTCAGTTAAACTTTCGCTCATTTTTTTTCTTTTATTTCTTTTTAATTTTTTTTTTTCACTTTTGGGAATTGCATCGTTTTAGTAAACTGTTTCGGTTTTGTCCTTTTCACGTGTGAGCACTTCTGCAAAATGCCGTTCCTGACAGAGACGAAATTTCGCGCATGTCTAGAAGCAAAGTCAGTCAATCTATGACGTCATCATCGTCTGCCATTCAATCATGCGGGATGCGTAATCAGTTATCCGGCTCAGTTTATCATTAGTTACCATTACCTTAATTAGAGGGGATTAACCAAGTTCCTTACCCTTAACGAGCAAAGGGAAATATTACGTGAAATGGAAGTTACAAAATTAGGCTATTATTGATAATGAGTTCTACTTACTGATGAATATCACTCTTGAGAGGGAGCTAGTCTCATGTTGGGTAATGTGTAAGGTGTAAACTATGTTAGCCAAACGAGAAACGTATATTAATCGCTAAATATTTTTCACATTGAATGTCGTAAATATAGTATGTACAACGTACATGCGTAGTGTATGCATTAAAAACCATACACAATTGCGACCCACGGAGGCCCAGTTGAAATTCAATTTCAAGCAAACTTTTCAAGAGAAATATTTTTCCCTGGTCCACACCCGAAATGTTGAATTCTCTCGTACATTATCTTAAGCCGAGACGGCAACTTCAGACATAGGTGCTCCATATGCCATGGATGTACCAAGGCAGATGAGTAACTCCACATCTAGGTTTGGATACTGCATAAGAAGGGATTGTTTTTTATTATTTTGGTCCATATTTGGGAGATTTATTCACAAATCAACGGTTGCAGTAACATTTTCTAATCAAATTTGCTTGACTGCTAACCAGTTCAAACATTGATTGCCGCAGAAATAGCCATTGAATTAGTTCACGCTATCTCATGCCCTTGCCCTTGCATCTGTGCTGCATTGCGTAGTCAATACATATATAGTTTCAAGCTAAAAACTTGTAAATACCTGCAATTCACCTTCTTTCATCACCAGGTAACCAGAGAAAACATTGATTTGCAAGCATTGCGAAGCTTACGTGAAATTGAGTCGCAACTGGATTTAAATGGGTCACAAATGATAACCCTGTTGTCTCGTCCCCTGAAACACGGATGCGTTGTCTATGCCATAGGTGACCATTTTGCCGGAAGATGATTTACCATCAAGCAAGTTTAGGATCCGTTGTCGATGATATTTAATGCATCACCGCCGTTGCTATACACCTGAATGGAAATTGAATTTATCTCATAAATGATCAAAAGATATCTTAAATTACCCCTTGTTGTTGAATATTATTAATTGATTCCATACTCAGCTGCGCCTCCTACATAATGTGGTGTTACTGAAACCTCTCTCCGGTAACTAACATTCAAGTCGTGCTAACGTCAGATAATCATTCCCTGAATCGATCCCTTCCGGGTGTCGCAGATGACGTCATTATCTATCTCTTCCGATCTCTGCAGGTAGACGAGAAGATACTGGTTCATCTGTTGGGGGCGTTCTTTTGTTTCACTGCTTCCCTGATTTATTGTTTCCTTCAGTCCTGGGTGTCCTATCGTCTCTCACCGGAATTAGTTCCTCCTTGGCTGTCTCTGTTTCGACTTCTCTTGTCGGTTTTCTCGACCGCGTCTTACGTCCTGCGTGAGTATTCACACCATCGAGGATTTTACATAATCACGAATATGATAAAGAAAACAAAAAAGAAAGAAAAGCAAGTTTGGTCGAATTTTTGATAATTTCGAAAAAATGTAGTAGCAAACCAAATGAGTTGAGTTACAACAAACAATGAAGACACCAAATCTGGCATCTAAATTCATTTCAAGTCAGTGGAGTATTATACATACAACATTATTTTATCAGTGTGCTTGCCGAGACCTTAAAAGTCGTCAAGTCTGAATTCTCACAACTACTACTTTACTTTCGTGTAAAGAAAAAAAAACACAAGAATTGCGGAGTTGGCGCCACCTAATGTGTTATAGATAGATAGACAGTGTTACAGAAAATTTTACGGAGAGTGAATTAAAACGTTAAAAATCTCCATAATCTCACTTTAACTTTCACTTGTCATGTCACAAACCTTTCTATGAGATGAAAGAGTTTTGAATATCACATCAACCCACACCACCCCACCCCTCTATCCCTCCCTCCAGCCCCTCTGCCCCCATGTAGCAGAATGGCCGTGTATTCAACCGTGACATTCAACCGACCAACTTGACTGAACTGGACAATATATACACTCCAGGATATTAACACTTAAGGCCATTCTCTGATTCTGCCATAATCTTCATAGACCTGGTCATCTCGTTTTTTTTTTGTTTTTTTTTATTTATTTGTTTTTGTTTTTTTTTGTTATTGAGAGACGAGAGATTGGGTTCTTTAATGTACACGAAACACTTGATATCATTATCAAGCTCCGTAGTCGCACCTGTGGATCTCATTTACAGCATGCGTTTGCACAGTTATTTGTGAGTGATACTCCGAAAGAATAGATCGTACTTCAGCAGTCCAGGTGTTATAATATGGGACACAAAATGGAAAAAAAAAAAGAATGATATTTCAAATAAATAAAATGACCACCCATATTTGCAGATATTTGTAATAAAGTCTGTTTAAGAGTGCTGCTTGGTAGGTCAATATGAAAAATACTGTCAATATATTTGCATTTATCAACGCGATTGCAACTTGTAGGTTAACCGTAATAAAGAGGGCGTAAGTGCGATTTAGAGAAAATACAAAATACCCTGAGCGTGTACAAAGGCCATAAAATTGAAATGAGAGGGCGCCATCGGAAAACTTACATTAAAAACGGCATAGCGGAGCCAGTTCCAAGAAGTTGACAGAAGTTTTATTTAACGTTTTTCATATTTTGTCTTCAACCCATTTCAAAGTCATAGTATGCGGAACAATTCTTCGCTGGGATGCGACCGAAGACAATCCAGTGAGTACATATAAATGTTTATGTTTCGATACGTATATCCTCTGTTCAATCTTAATTACAATTATTTTCTATTTGTAAACTTATCATTCTCCATTTTCCACGCAGCTGTTGCCATCGTCCACCCGTATTTCTATGAGAAATTTATGTCTCCCCTACCTCGTTTTTACGTGATTTATATTGCAGAAATTGAGGTACCGGAGAATCAGTGCAGGTTGTGAGTGGTTCTTGGCCGCTGCTTTAATCGTTTACTTTCTCACATACATTCATGAGTTTCGGAGGATCGATATCAATGTCCATCTTATCCACTGGAACGCGGAGAGCAACTCATGGGACCCGGAAGTGACCGAAGATTTGCTCGAGAGGTTGACAGGTCACCTACAGAAGGAACCGAGGTCCACTTCCGGTGGTAATCAGTGCCTGGGAAAGTTTAGCAATAAAGTCAAATGGCAGAAAGCAAAATCGGAAGACGTTATTTGACAGACGAAAAACCTCTTAAAAAGCCCAGAATGCTAAGCATATCGGTATGCACGTATGTATGTGCGTGTTATTTAACTTGTACGTATGTGTATGGGTGGGTTTGTTGTGAACATCATGACGCAATTTTAACCGTAGTGCCTTCATATTTTCTGATAATTTGTATTATAAACCGTTTTCAGACTATTTCACAGAATATTTTAGGACAATATATCTATTTATAAGTTTTATGATGTACAGAGATATGTTTTATTTTATTCTACACATGACTTTTATCCACTACTGATGACAGGAAGTCTGCAGAAGTGTCTGCAGAATTATACATAAGTAAAATTTCATATTGGTGCTTAGTCGTGGTCAATACCTTTTGTGACCCTTGTTTGTACCAGTAATTTCTTCTCTATTTTTTTCCTCTGTATACATAAGGAGCAAGTGGCGCCCTTCCAGTAGTTTTTTTTTCGAGACCCTATGTTTGCTGGTCTCTAATTTCACTGAGGACAAGATGACTGCTTCAAACAGTCTTTCCACAACCTCCCAAGAATAGCTTCCTCCTCTTACATTTTCTGCATGACGTTTCGTGACGTCATGGGACTTTCGAATGCTAATGAACTAAAAGAGGTGATTTATTTTCAAGCACAATATCTCAACATTAAGAAACTATTAAAGAAATGCAATCATGAAAAGTATTTGCCAAAACATACAAAAAAATACTCTATGGCCACATCGGCGAGCAAGGAAGTGTGCAAGTAGGAATTTGACCCTTCTTATGAACGGTCTAAAACGTTGGTTCCAGCAACTCGTTAAATGATCTATAATTAAATCGAGACGAGATGTACAACCACTAAGTGTTCATCAAAATGAAAAGAAAATGTTGTCTCCTATCCACTGATATCAGTTTTGTACCAATAAATTTTGTAAATGAGTCAGTTACTCGGCAAATATAAGACCATTCAGTTGGGTCCCTAAACACAAGTGTATGTCAAGACTTTTTAGGCGAAATAAAACGATGGCAAGTTTGCGATCACCGGTAATCACTCGTATGCAATACATACAAAATGTACAATAAAAATGCCGTATCTTAAATTGTTGATTGTAGGTGATTTTGTCAATTAAACTTCGTAATTTTGGTGTTACGGAAAGCTTATGTTGTCATCTACAAATATCGTTTGAAAAATATCAAATTGATTCATTAAATGAGTCAGGTACTCGCAGTTTGAAGACACTGTACGAGACGTGGGAAATAACAGCCTCTCTTCCATAGTATATGTTTTTAAATAGCACACATAGTACCTAAAAAGTATTTAATTCCCGATGAGATGGAAGATCAAAGTGTATACCTTGCTGTAATAGAAATGAGAAAGCCTCGTTTTGCATTATTCAACAAACAATTAGCCATCACTTGTCAGTCCAGTTCCGCGACATGCCATTCGATGAAACTTTCCAGAGGGCGAGAATGTAAGAGAACGAGTCACGTGACCTTATTAACTTACTGCAGATAGACTGCAATCTTGTTCTGTACTGACAAGAAAAATATAAAGAAAGAGGAAGTGTTAGTATTTTGACCCTTAGCATGGTCATACCATAGAAATAGATTGAAAAGAAGAGTGACGTCATTGTAGCTATACTCACTCGCCGAACAAATCAAGCCGAAAAGTAATACGAGGGCGGCGTCTTAGACGGTATTTCAAAAGAGTCTTGCCTTCAACATTTGCCCCATGTAATGCAGCCCGAGGAATTTGTTCGTTTGATATCTAACTACATCTTTTGGGGAAAAAAAAAACAGAAGTAAATGCAAGCGTTTGACTTCTCAAAGTAACTTGATCATGTTCAGCGAAAACTGCCTTCCTTCATTTAGCTGTTTGCGAGTTATATTATCCCAAATTCAATTGGATTTGTGTTGCGCGGTTTCATCGATAACGCTTTTTTTCCCTTACAAAATGAATTGGGGCTTTACTTATTGTCCTTACGTCGTTCTTCTCGTTCATCTATTTCTCTGGTTTATACAAGTATGTCAAGTCTTGAAACAGACTAATCCGTGCCATGCGAACAGGAAGCAATACATATAACATGACTAGAAGTGACAGTTGATAGGACTTGCTTTTTTACAGTTTGTACACGTATATTACATCTTGCCTTCCGTATGTGTTGTTGTTAGCCTATGCTTATATTTGTTGTTGTTGTTAGCCTATGCTTAAACGTCTCCATGTATCTTTCAAGCCATCGCTGGTTCTATGTTTGGGCCAACTCAGTCAGACATAAGTGTTAAAATGTCGAATTTGGTCATGGCCATTTTATTGATTGAGCGTACGTACATACGGTTGTTACTTAAAAAATTGCTTGTACGTGTGGAAGTGTGTTATGCCGTAATCAAGACGAAATAATAATTTAATGTGTGTTCATGACTCAGATTACGCGTACGAAGTTTTTCAGACATTACAGAGTATATTATGAAAGTATATCTATTTAAGTTTTCATGATATACAGTTATGATTTTTCTGTATTTTATTCAAAACGTGACGTGTCCGAGCAACAGAGCACATTTTTACATGAGTTAAATTATATATCGGTGCCATATGAGAAATAAAAAAAACAACATGTAAATTACTGCAGCAAGGGGGTTGCTAGTTTCGCTCTTCTTACAGTAAATTTAATCTATTAATCAATGCTACGTAAGCGATTTCCGGGATGTGATGCCTCTGACGTTCTCTTCTTTCAGGCCCCATCCCGCCATTAACTCCGCCCATTAACGCCCATTAACGCCTCCCATTGACTCACACGCTAAAATAACGAACTTCGAGCCCCATCCCCCCCCCCCCCCCC